>JASVEL010011557.1:0-145827 GCA_032618575.1 Nicotiana noctiflora | reverse complement strand
AAGAAAGGTCTTCAAAGAAACAAGTTTCTCCGAAATATTTAATTTGTCACATTCTTGGAATAGTAGTGGGTTAGAAAAGAAATGCACAACAAAAAAAGGAAAATCTAGGAGGATTAATCTCAAGGGTGATCATGGCTTTGAGTGTAGATGTAATCCAGGTGAGCTTCTGCAATTATCCTTCTCTTAGAACATTCTTCATCTTCATCTTCACATCCCTCTAGCCCCATCAGCTTCTACAAGTCCAATAAACCAAAAAACAGAGTCAGTAAAGATTGTGAAATACATTGTGTACGAGGAGACAACAACTCATTTCACAAACAAATAAAGAGAGAGATGCAGAGATTACGTTTATGGAATCGGTGGTTTCCATCGAATATGCAAGTTGGGTCACTACTTTTTCATCCCTTTTCACTACAAATTAAAGAAATTAATCAAAACTAGGTACCTGCTAAATTTACTAAATCAAAATAAGATACGTTTGTACGTACGTACTGCAAGAATTAATTACCTTCACTGGCTGATAAGAAATGGGAAGATGCTAGTGAAAGAAGCAGGAGAAAAAATACAAGAAAACATATACTTTGCTTCATCACTACTTTAGTTCTAGGCTTTGTTAAATTGAGAGAAAGATGATTGTGGTGAGAGTTGAGAGAAAAGTGTCTTTTATAGTAAATACTCCTACACTACATGCAAAATAAAAAAAGGCGCACTATTCTGTGAGTTTCAGGAAACTCCTATGGAATTGCAGCACAGAATATATGCTTCCTAATGTTGGCCCCACCCACCATCATCTTGTCCACTTGTATATGGTTTGTGTGGGAGAGAATCAACCAGGTTTATGCCAACTCTTCTTTTATCTTTGACTCGACGTCTTGAAGTTCGAATTTTGAATGTAAAATCACCTTTGGTAAAGACGTTTTACTGTTTATTGTGAAACTTCTTGACCCGAATTTAAATTTAACTTGCTCCAATATTAATGTGGAACATCATGCAAAGCTTCGTCATCACAAGGTGGGTTTTGGAAGGCGGCTCGATTCGCAGAGGTTGACGGAGGGATGACGGTAGAATGTACGATTGTGAGTTAGCATCGCCTGTAGCTCCAGACGACCCGACCCGTCGTCACGTGAGTTACTGCTCCGTTTTTTCCATCTTATATTTCTCTATGCTTCGTTATCGGTATTTGAGGTAATCGAGTCGAATCAGATTGATTTTAGATGGAAATGAGACACTTAGTCTCTTTCCTCCTCTTATGTTTCTTTATGCTTCATTATCGGTATTTGAGGTGATCGTGTCGAATTGGATTGATTTTAGATGGAAATGAGACACTTAGTCTCTTTAAAGAAGGCTTGTTTTGGAAAAGTCAACCAGATATTGACTATTTAGTTAAAGGGATCGAATGTGATTTTTGGTGATTCTATTAGCTTTGAGGAATAATTTGTGACTTAGGAGTGCAAATGGAATTGATTTTGGAGGTTCGGTGTAGAATTAGGCTTGAATTGGTAAAGTTAGTATTTTGGCGAATTCCGGTTGATAGGTGAGATTTTGATCCGAGGGTCTGAATGGAATTCCAAGAGTTGTTGTAGCTTTGTTAGGTGATTTTGGATGTGTGTGCAAAATTTCAGGTCATTCGAAGGTGTTTTGGTCGGGTTTTTGATCAAATGCGTATTTCAGAAATATTTGAAGAACTTATGCTTGAACCTGATATGATTTGATGGTTTTAGCGTTGTTTGATGCATTTTGATTATTGGAACAAGTTTGAATGATGTTTTAGGATGTGTTGGTTCTTTTGGTTGAGGTCCTGGGGGCCTCGGGGTGATTTCGGATGGTCCGTAGGACCATTTTTAGCCTTTGGGAGTTGCGGACATTTAGCTGGTGTGTTGCAGACATTTTCTTCATTGCGATCAATAGTATGATCGCAATCGCATAGAAGTATTTTGGCAAGCTGAATATTGTTCTATGCGTTCGCACAAGGGCTCCGTGTTCGCATAGTTCTGGCCAATTGTTCATTGTGTTCGCATGGGTTGTGATGCATTCACATGGGTCATTTTGAGGCTGTGGAAGTTTGTTCGTTGCAATCGCAAGCCTTGGGCCGCGATCACATATAAGGAAAGTACTGTAGCGGAGAGAAAGTTTATACACATATCCCCCGCGTGTTTAAACCATTTTTCCTTCATTGTTGAGCACCTTGAGAGCTTTTTGGAAGAAAATGAAGAGGGTTTCGACGGGAATTGATTGGAGGTGAGTCTCATGACTTAGAGACATCATTTTATTGAATAATCAACCCTTAAATTCATAGAAATTTGAGTAAAAATAGAAGAACTAGGGCTTGACTTTTGAAATGAAAATTTGGGATTTCAGCTCGGATTTTAGTATATTTGATATCTATAGACTCGTGGCGAGATGAGAAATTCGGTGATGTAAACTTTATAATTTTTCGAGAAGTGGGCCCGGGGCTCGGGTTTTGTCAACTTTGTAATTTTTGATACTTTTCGAGTCTTTTCGATTGGGTTATGGTCCTTTAGCCTATTGTGATGTATTCATTGTGGTTTTGACCAGATTCTACGCACGAGGAGGTTGATTTTCCAGGAGAGCGTAAGGCGAGCTAGGATTTCGGCCGGCTTGAGGTGACTAATGGTTATAAATGGTGTTCTGAGGGTTTGAATCCCCAAGTTTGCACAACGTAGTGCTATGTTGAGATGAGACACACGATGTATGATGAGTGTGGGGACTGTTACTACTGGAGATTCGGACTCGGTCCATCCCGATTGATGACTCTACTATATTTTTGACTGAGACTTAATTAGTATCATTATATTTTGGGCTTGTTGCCATGTTTGGGTCGTGATGGCGCCCAACACATTGCTAGGCAAGCCCGACCATGTTATCCATCTTACTAGCCGATTATTAATTTATACTGATCAATTAACGTTAATAAATTATTTTCATATCAAAACATTAAGTGTGGAAATAGAAACAAACAAAATACAACCCCAACCAATCGTGGTGTCACAAGTCTGAGCCTCTACAGATGAAATATTCTACACAAATCATGTCTAGGCAGAATAGAAACGACAAAATGATAAGGAGGAAGAGATCAGGTCCTACGGACGCCGGTAGCTACCTCAAAGTCTCCTGGAAATAATAAAAATGTCGCAGCTGCGTTAGCTCAAGTGCCCTCCTAAATACCTAAATCTGCACAGAAAGTGCAGGGAAGTGGGGTGAGTATATTTCAACTCGGTGAGTAATAATAATAAATAACAACCGAAAATAAGAACACATGTACTATCACTAAACAGTACTAAGGGTAACCGGACAGCTAAGTCATCTCTATAGTGATAAGTCTAATCCCAGTCCACTACTATATCACAATGGTCCCACACTGACCTAGTCCTGCTGCGTCATGCAACCCAATCCAATATATGTATATATATCTACATACTTATCATACTCACACACACACACACATATATATATATATATATATATATATATGATGCTTCTCTTTGAGACTATTATCCATATTTTATGACGCATGACTGCCCAACCGATCAATGGTAACTGTTTGATCAGCCGTAGCCCGGTGGTAAATGCATGACTGCCCGACCGATCGTAGCTCGATGGTAAATATGTAACTGCCCGATCGGTCGTAGCTTGGTGGTAAATATGTAATTGCCCAACCGGCCGTAACTCGATGGTAAATGCATGACTGCCTGATCGGCCATATATATATATATATATATATATAATCGTTACAACTACTATCCTCAATCTATTTTTATTTGAAAGCATATCCTCAGTCATTACCTGTTTATGTTTTGATTTAGTTTCATTAATCTATCTTTAAATATATGAAAGTTGTTTGGGTTGAGTTCCCTAATTTTTCACTCAAATGCCCAAGTGGCTTGAGGCTGATGACTGAGAGAGGCCAAGACCCTGATGGTGAGTATTATATAATTGTGGACCAGGTTGCATGCCGCGGCAATATATATATATATATATATATATAATGGCTACTAGCCCAATTACACAGTTATAAGCTCATTCAGAGTCATATTACACAATAAACTATCAGTCGGGAAGGACCAAGACCAATCCCCCAATCACAATGTCATCACGCCCGTCACATGACGCGTGTCTCATCTCAACATAGCATCGTATAGTGCAAGTACGGGGTTTCAAACCCTCAGTACATTATTTACTACCACCACTCACCTCGATCTGGTAGAAGTCCTAGTCTGCCTTGCGCTTGCCTCGCAAATTAGTCTCCTCAGATGCCAAATCTGCTCAAAATCAATGAGAATACATCAATATAGGTTTATTAGACATAATCCAATCGAAATAACTCGATTTACACCAAAACCCACAAAGTTGTCAAAATACGACTTTTGGTACGCTTCTCGAAAAATTACAAAAGTTATATTTTCGGAATCCTTATCTCAACACGAGTCCATACATATAAAGTTTATCAAAATCGGACTTCGCCCATTCAAATCGATGATTTACCATAGCCTAGGCTTAGGGCAAAAATCTCCCATTAATCCTCCCATTTACAGTGAAATAATTGAAGATTCTAAGATAAAGTCATGTATTTAGACCATAGAACTTACCTCCAATGTTTTCCCGATGAAATCCCCTTCAAATCCCGTCACTTTGCTCTCTAAGAACTCAAAAATGGAGGAAATGTGTTATGGGTTCGCGGATGAAATGTCTTGTTAAAACCCTTCTGCCAGGCATCATCACCCTACGCGAACGCGATGCGCTATGCACGCGTTCGCGATGAGAAAACTGCAGCAATCCTTATTCTTACTCTACGCGATCGCGTGGCCTCGGTCGCAATCGCGATGACCAGCTACCCTTTCACTCCGCGAACGCGATCGAGACTCCGCGATCGCGATTCACCCAGTCCTCACCTTATGCGTTCGCGTCCAACACCTCGCGAACGCGAAGAACAAAAATCCTCGGCTCTCCGATACACTACGCAATCGCGTGGCCATCTTCGCGATCGCGAACAAAAAACGTCTGCTTCACCTATGACATCATAACAACATTTCTAAAGTGCATGAATTAGCCCGATTGGACCCCCGGATTCATCCCGAGGCCCCCGGGACCCTAACGAAAACCACCAACCTACTCCAAAATATGATACGAACTTGTTCCAATCATAAAAACACACCCTTAAACAGAGAAATCACCAAATCAAAGCAAATTCAAGCCTAAGTTTCATCCTAAACTTCCGAAACCTGCATGTTATCAAAAACCCGACCAAACGATGCCCGAATGACCTGAACCTTTGCAGATATATCCAAAATCACCTAGCAAAGCTACTGCAACTGTCGAAATTCCATTCCGACGCCCGGATCAAAATCTCACCTATCGATCGGATTTCCAAAAATTCAGCTTTGGTCAATTCAAGCCTAAAACTACACCGGACCTCCAAATTCACTTCCGATCGCTCTCCTAGCTCACAAATGACCTCCCGGAGCTGACCAAATCATCGGAATTCGATTTCGAGCTCTCTAACTCAGAGGTCCACATCCAGCTGACTTTTCTCAACTATTCCTTCTTCTAAGAGACTATTTGTATCATTTCCAACTATACTCAATCCGAATTGACTCAAACTTACCCAACACACATATTGAAATATGAACAAGGATATAACATGGAAAACGGGGTGGTAACTCACATGATGACGGGCCGGGTCATCACATTCTCCCAACTTAAGCAAATGCTCGTCCTCGAGCGGGGCAAGAAACATACCTGGAGTGAAATGCGCGGATTTGGTCAGCCGATCAATAATCACCCACACTAGTCGGCCTCTCCACTACACCTTGACCAAAGCAATGTCCTTGGACCTCAACTTTCAAACATGTCTACCCAAAATACCCACTGTCTCCACATCGTAAGATAGATCACCATCGAGCTGAATCGTACTGAAGTCCAACACATGAGATGGATCCCTGACATACTTCCGGAACATAGACACATGGAATACTAGATGAACACTAGACAGACTGGGTGGCAAGGCTAGCTCATATGCCACCTCCCCAATCCTCCTAAGCATTTCAAAAGGACCAATGTACCTGGGACTCAGTTTTCCCTTCTTCCCAAACCGCATGACACCCTTCATGGGTGAAACCTTCAGCAATACTCTATCACCAACCATGAAAGACAAATCTCGAACCCTACGGTCCGCATAACTCTTCTAGCGTGACTGTGCTGTGCGAAGCCTCTCTTGAACCAACTTCACTATATCCAGAGGATCCTAAACTAACTCAGTCCCTATCAATCTATCCTCACCGGGCTCAAACCATCTCACTGGAGATCTGCACTGTCTGCCATACAACGCCTCGTATGGGGCCATCTGAATACTCAACTAATAACTATTGTTGTAGGCAAACTCAGCAAGTGGCAAGAACTCGTCCCATGAACCTCCAAAATCAATCACACATGCGCGCAACATATCATCCAGGATCTAAATAGTGCGCTAAGACTTTCTGTCTGTCTGAGGATGAAATGCGGTACTTAACCCAATCCGCGTACCCAACTCCCGCTGAAATGCTCTCCAGAACTGAGAAGTGAACTGAGTGCCCCTGTCAGATATGATAGACACTAGGATCCCATGCAACCTAACAATCTCCCGAATAAAGATCACCGCTAACTGCTCCGATGAGTAAGTAGTACATACTGGAATGAAATGTGCGGATTTGGTTAGCCAATCAACAATCACTCACACTGAATCAAACTTCCTCGCTGTCCGAGGTAGCCCAGTAACAAAATCCATGGTGATCCTCTCCCATTTCCACTAGGGAATAACCATACGCTGAAGAACACCGCCCGGTCTCTGATGCTCATATTTGACCTGCTGGCAATTGAGGCACTTAGCTACATGACTAACAATATCCATCTTCATATTCCTCCACCAATAATGCTGTCTCAAGTCCTGGTACATCTTCGTGGAACCCGGATGAATGGAGTACCGCGAGCGTGAGCCTCCTCTAATATCAACTCTCGAAGGCCATCTAAATTGGGCACACAGATCTGGCCCTACATCCTTAGAACACCATCACTATCAACAGACACATCCCTGGCATTATCATGCAGAATTCTGTCCTTAAGGACAAGCAAATGTGGATCACCTTACTGTCGCTCTCTGATGCGATCATATAAAGAAGACCGAGAAACAACACAAGCCAATACTCGGCTCGACTTAGAAACATCCAACCTCACTAGCCGATTGGCCAAAGCCTGAACATCATATGCAAATGGCCTCTCCCCAACCGGAATATAAGCTAAGCTGCCCATACTGACCACCTTTCGGCTAAAAGCATCGGCCACAACATTGGCCTTCCCCGGATGATACAATATAGTGATGTCATAGTCTTTAAGCAACTCCAGCCACCTCCGCTATCTCAAATTAAGGTCCTTCTGTTTGAACAGATGCTGAAGACTGTGATGATCGGTATACACCTCACAAGAAACACCGTATAGGTAATGTCTCCAAATCTTCAGAGAGCATGAACTATGGCAGCCAACTCTAAATCATGTACAAGGTAGTTCTTCTCATGGGGCTTCAAGTGACGCGAAGAATATGCTACCCTTCTGCATCAGCACACAACCAATGCCCACTCCCGAGGCATCACAATACACAGTACAAGGGTCTTAAGCTTATGGTAATATCAAGACTGGTGGTGTGGTCAGTTCCGTCTTGAGCTTCTAAAAGCTCTCGTCACACTCCTCGGACCACACGAAAGGAGCACCCTTCTGAGTCAATCTAGTCAATGGTGAAGCAATGGAAGAGAATCCCTGAACAAATCGGTGATAATACCCTGCCAATCCTAGGAAGCTATGAATCTCAGTAGCTGAGGTCGGTCTGGGCCAACTCTGCACCGCCTCTATTTTCTTCGGATCCACCTGAATACCATCACTGGACACCACGTGTCCTAAGAATGCCATGGTCTCAAGCTAGAACTCACACTTGGAGAACTTGGCATACAACTTCTCCTCCCTCAACCTCTGTAATACAACTCTAAGATGCTGGGCATGCTCCTCCTGGCTACGGGAATACACCAGGATATCATCTATGAACACGATCATGAAAGAGTTCAAATATGGCTGGAATACACTGTTTATCAGGTGCATGAATGCGGCTGGGGCATTCGTTAGCCCAAACGACATCATAAGAAACTCATAGTGCCCATACCTCGTCCTGGAGGCTGTCATCATAATATCAGACTCTCTAATCTTCAGCTGGTGGTAGCTTGAACGAAGATTCGAGAATACCCTAGCTCCTTGGAGCTGATCAAATAAATCATCAATGCGAGGCGAGGGATACTTATTATTCACGGTTACCTTGTTCAGCTGCCTGTAGTCAATACACATCCTCATAGAGCCATCCTTCTTCTTAACAACAGATCCGGTGCACCCCACGGTGACACACTCGGCCGAATGAACCCCTTATCTAGGAGTTCCTGGAGCTGCTCCTTCAATTCTTTCAGCTCGGCTGGTGCCATCCGATACGGAGGAATAGAAATAGGCTGAGTGCCTGGCACCAAATCGATCCCAAAATCAATGTCCCTGTCCGACGGCATGCCCAGCAGGTCTGAGGGAAATACATCAGGAAAGTCATGCACAATGGGAACAGAATCAATACTGGGAGTCTGTGCCTCGACCTCCCGCACAAATGCCAAATAAGAAAGACATCCCTTCCCAACCATTCGTTGGGCCTTGAGGAAAGATATTACCCTGCTGGGTACATAATCAGTCGTGCCTCGCCACTCGATCCTCTGAATGCCCGGCATAGCCAAAATTACTATCTTGGCATGACAGTCCAGAATAGCATGACACGGAGATAGCCAATCCATGCCTAATATAACATCAAAATCAATCATGCTCAGAAGGAATAGGTCTACTCGGGTCTCCAAACCCCCAATAGTGACTAGACAGGACCGGTACACATGGTCCACAACAATGGTATCACCCACCGGGGTAGATACATGCACGGGCAACGCAAGACACCCTCGGGTCGTGCCCGAATGAGGAGAAAAATATGTAGATACATAAGAATAAGTGGAACCGGGATCGAACAAAATTGAGGCATCTCTGTGGCAGACTGAAATAATAATTGTAATGACAGCATCAGAAGCAACTGCATCAGATCGACCTTGAAGAGCATAACACTAGCCTGACCGCCTGATCGGCCTCCCCCTCGAGGGCGACCCCTAGCTGCTTGACCCTAACCCCTAGCTGGTGGAGGGGTGCTGAAGTAGAAGGACCGGATGATGAGGGCTGCCCCCTCTGCTGATATGTCCTGGGAACAAAATGAGGACACTCTCTGCGGATGTGCCCAAACTCTCCGCACTCGAAGCGACTCCCAGGTGCTGGGGGCTGGGACTGATGAGAACCCCTAGCACCGGAGTGTCCAGCTGATGAACTAGGTCGAGAAGGACCCTGGACAGATGGGGATTGTGAAAAACTCTGTGCTTGCATAACGTTGAGAGATGGCTGGCTCTGGTGCAAACCCTGATAACCACGACCAGAAGACGACCCACAGTGATTTGAGCGGGCCGGTTGTAAAGACCTGAATGAACGACCTCTTCCCTGCTGGAACTGACCCTTAGACTGAGTGCCACTAGAACTAGCTGATCCTCGTGGCCTCTTGGTCTCCCTCTCCTCTCGCTCCCTGCGATGATCTGTCTCTATGTCATGAGCGATATCCACAGCATCCTCAAAAGAGTGGCTCAAAACCCTCTCTCGGGTCATCAGAATACGGATAGGATAAATAAGGCCATCAACAAAACGTCCAATCCTCTCCCGGTCAGTAGGAACCAACCACGATGCATATCTGATAACTCTGTGAATCTGACCTCATACTCCGATATTGATATGTCTCCCTAGAGAAGCCCCTCAAATTGTCTACGCATCTCCTCTCTCTAGGATCGATATACCCACTTTTCCAAGAACATAGTGGAGAACTCTCGCCATGATAATGGTGCTGCCTCTGCCGGTCTATGGCGCTCATAAGCCTCACACCAAGCGAAGGCTGGTCCCTGGAACTGGAAGGTAGTAAAGGATACGCCACTAGACCCCAAGATCCCTGCCGTTCGGAGCATCCGACGGCACCTGTCTAGGAAACCTTAGGCGTCCTCGCCAGGAGCACCACTGAAAACTGGAGGAGATAATCTGCTGAACCTCTCAAGATGACGCTGCTCGTTGTCAGTCATAGCTGGGACCCTGTCCCCCTAAACCTGATCGGCTGGCTGTACTGGGACCACAAGCTGAACTGGAGGAGCCTCAGGTGTCTGCAGGCCCTGCACTGCCGGATCTGGAGTGCGAGCTGCAGGGGCATGATGTCCAACCCTGGTCCCGGATGTAGCTGCTGCGGTGGAGGCTAAAACTGCCTAAGCCAGGCTAGTGCATTCGGGTAAATGTTTGAGTGCCCACTCATACCTTCGGGTTGAGTTTGCCGCGATCAGTGCCTAAACTGGTACTGCTGGAACCTCAGCAACTGGAGGCTATGGGGCAGCTGGCACTACCTCAGCTGCCCTACCCATACCACGACCACGACCACGGCTGCGTCCACGACCTCTAGCAGGTGGCAATGGTGGTCGTCCACCTCGTCCGGAAGCTCGAGTTCTCGCCATCTGCGAGAGAATAGAATATCAAAGTTCAGTTTTGGTTCAACAAAATCGCACGACAAGAATTTCAAGAATTGAAGCTTTCCTAAAAGGTTTGCAACCTACCGAGGATAAGTATAGGCGTCCCCATACCGATCCACGAGACTCTACTGAACCATCTAACAGCGTTTAGCTATTAAATTGTCTCAATGTCACGACCCAAACCCCGGTCGTGATGGCACCCAATACATTGCTAGGCAAGCCCGACCATGTTATCCATTTTACCAGCCAATTATTAATTAGTACTGATTAATTAACATTCATAACTTGTTTTCATATCAAAACATTAAGTGCGGAAATAGAAACAAACAAAATACAACCCAACCAATCGCGGTGTCACAAGTCTCAGCCTCTACAGATGGAAATATCCTACAAAAATCAAGTCTAGGAAGAATAGCAAATGACAAAATGATAGAGAGGAAGAGATCAGGTCCTGCGGACGCCGGCAGCTACCTCGAAATCCCCTCGGGATAACAGTAATGTAACAGCTGCGATAGCTCAACTGCCCTCCTGAACCCGTGGATCTGCACAAAAAGTGCAGGGGAGTGGGGTGAGTATATTTCAACTCAGTGAGTAATAATAATAAATAACAACTAAAAATAAGAACACATGTACTATCACTAAACAGTTCTAAGGGTAACCTCACAGGTAAGTCATCTCTACAGTGATAAGTCCAATTCCAGTCCACAATTGTCTCACAATGATCCCATACTGACCTAGTCCTCACTCATACTGCTGCGGCGTGCAGCCCGATCCAATATATATGTATATATATAAAATGTTGCGGCGTGCAGCCCGATCCGATATATATAGCGATGCGGTGTGCAACCCGATCCAATATATGCTGCGGCGCGCAGCCCGCTCCAATACACATACCGCTGCGGCACGCAGCCCACTCCATTTAACGTCGACGGCGCTCACTCGGGGTGTATACAGACTTCGGAGGGGCTCCCTAGGCCCAAGTGCTATAATACTGCAGCGTGCAGCACGATCCACACAAATATTACTACGGCGTGCAGTCCGATCCCACTCATACTGTTGTAGCGTGTAGCCCGATCCAATATATATGTATATATATGTATAATACTGCGGCGTGCAACCCGATCCAATATATACGTATATATATGTATAATGCTGCGGCGTGCAGCCCGCTCCAATATATATAACACTGCGGCATGCAGCCCGCTCGACCCCATATCAGTCAATATAGACTTGGCCTCTCAGGCCCACTCAGCTAGAACGGGGAATCCCACCCCAGGTAGTCTCTCTCAAAGTACACATCTAGTACTGGCTCATAATATGCTATACAGCTATAATTACGGCTGAGTGTATGTATCCCGCATGATATAAGGGTCACTTAGCTCTACAGGATTCCCTAATACTCTACAGATCGGCACAAGGCCCCAAACATGGCTACCAGCCTACTACACAGTTATAAGCTCATTCATAGTCATAATACACAATAAACTATCAGTCGGGAAGGACCAAATCCAATCCCCAAATCACAATGTCTCCACGCCCGGCACATGACGTGTGTCTTATCTTAACGTAGCATTGTATAGTGCAAGTACGGGGTTTCAAACCCTCAGTACATTATTTACTACCACCACTTACCTCGATCCGGTAGAAGTCTTAGTCCGCCTTGTGCTTGCCTCGTAATTCAACCGCCTCGGATGCCAAATCTGATCAAAAATTAATAAGAATACATCAATATAGTCTAATTAGACATAACTCAATCGAAATAACTCGATTTACACCAAAACCCACGAAGTTGTCAAAATTTGACTTTTGGTTTGCTTCTAAAAAAATTACAAAAGTTACATTTTTGGAATCCTTATCTCAACACGAGTCCATACATATAAAGTTTATCAAAATCGGACTCCGTTTTCCCATTCAAATCGATGATTTACCATAACTCAGGCTTAGGGCAAAAATCCCCCATTAATTCTCCCATTTACGGTGAAATAATTGAAGATTCTAAGATAAAATCGTGTATTTAGGCCATAGAACTTATCTCCAATGTTTTCCCGATGAAATCCCCTTCAAATCCCGTCACTTTGCTCTCTAAGAACTCAAAAATGGAGGAAATGTGTTATGGGTTCGCGGATGAAATATCTTGTTAAAACCCTTCTGCCAGGCGTCATTACCCTACGTGAACGCGATGCTATGCACGCGTTCGCGATGAGAAAACTGCAGCAATCCTTATTCTTACTCTACGCGATCGCGTGGCCTCGGTCGCAATCGCGATGACCAGCTACCCTTTCACTCCGCGAACGCGATCGAGACTCCGCGATCGCGATTCACCCAGTCCTCACCTTATGCGTTCGCGTCCAACACCTCGCGAACGCGAAGAACAAAAATCCTCGGCTCTCCAGTACTCTATGCGATCGCGTAACTGCTATTGCGATCACGATGAGTAAATGTCTGCTGCACTTATGACAGCAGACCTGATCCCTCATTTAGCCAAAAATGGTCCGTTTGGACCCTGGATTCATCCCGAGGCCCCCGGGACCCCAACAAAAACCACCAACCAACTCCAAAATACGATACGAACTTGTTCCAATCATAAAAACACACCCTTAAACATAGAAATCATTGAATCAAGGCGAATTCAAGCCTAAGTTTCAACTAGAACTTTCCGAATTGCTCATTCCATCAAAAACCCGACCAAACGACGTCCGAATGACCTAAAAATTTGCAGGCATATCCAAATTCACCTAGTGGAGCTACTGCAACTGTCGAAATTCCATTCCGACTCTCGGATCAAATTCTCACCTACCGTTCGGATTTCACCAAAATTCAATCTTAGCCAATTCAAGCCTAAAACTACACCGGAACTCCAAATTCAATTCCGATTGCTCTCCTAAGTAATAAGTGATCCCCCGAAACTAGTCAAATCATCAGAATCTGATTCCGAGCTCTCTAACTCACAAGTCAATATCCGGTTGACTTTTTCCAACTATGCCTTCTCCTAAGAAACTATTTGTCTCATTTCCAACCAAACTCGATCCGAATTGACTCAAATTCACCAAACACACATATTGAAATATGAACAAGCATATAACGGGGAAAACGAGATGATAACTCACATGATGACGGGCTGGGTCATCACAGCTAGTTGCCATGTTTGGGGCCTTATGCCGATCTGTAGAACCCTTAGGGAGGGTATTTGATATATACCGGATCGGACTGCACGCCGCTGCAGTATATAACATGTATGGATCGGACTACACGATGCAGTAGTATATTATATGAATCGGACTGCGCGCTGCATTAGTATATTCTATCGATCGGACTACACGCCGCACTGGTATGCACATTCGGATTAAGGAATGTTTGTTATAGCCTTGGCTTTCTCATCTCTTGCTCTCAGAAGAGTAATGTAGTTGCTGCAGGAATACTTGCTAGATGCAATATGCTTTATACCTACAACTTTTATATATATATATATATATATATATATATATATATATATATATATATATATCTTCACACCCGCAGTGAGCACAGTAAATTATTATTATTGGATCGGGCTACACGCCGCAGCAGTATACAATACGGGTCGGAATGCACGCCGCAGCGGTATAATTAAACTATCGATCATTGAGAGGAATAAATGAGTTGTATACTGGTTTGAGGGATATTCACATATTTTTCTCATTTAGCTGTTGTTTAACGCACTTACTGTTTTTATATAAAATTGCATAGTGTTTTTACAAGTTTTCTTACCGTCAGTCGTTATTTATTGTTATTATTCACTGAGTCGGAGTACTCGCTTTACTCCCTGCACAATGTGTGCAGATACATGTATCCCGAAGGCATAATTGAGTTTTCTTCTGCTGTCCAGACCATGACCGGAGTTATCGAGGTAGCTGCATGGCGTCCGCAGGACCCGATTTCTCCTCTTATCCCTTTTATTTCCGCATTCTAGACTATCCTATGTATAGGCTGCTACTAAGTTGTATTTAGAGGATCTTGACTCGTGACACCCGATCATTTGGGGATGTGTATTGGTATTTTCATGGTTTTTCGCACTGTTTAACTATTATCACAGATTATAATCATGTTAATTTGGTAAGTTAACTCTATTAATTGGTAATGAGATTTGTACGAGGGTTGAGAGTGTTGTATTGGTCCGGCTTTCCTAGTCTTGTGTTGGGCGCCATCAAGATCGAGATTGGGATCGTGACATCAAATTTCCAGCAAAGGAAAGCTCAATTACAATGATAGTTGGAGGAAAAGGATAGAATCCAAGAGTAGAATCCTATTTTTTCTCAATTTCATAGGTGAAAATTGCCGGAAATCATGGACCACCACTCAATTTTATGTGGGTTTTTGTCATCCAATTTCTTGGAAAGTGCTAGGAAATCAGTGTGAAAGATTATTTGGGGGGGAGGGTGGGGGAAGGGGAGTGAGAAGGGAAGATGAAGATGAAGAGGAGGGTTAATAATAAAAAGAATTTTTAATTATGTATTGGGGGTTGTCCTTTCTGGATCAAGGACCAAATGACCCTTAACTCTAACAGTTTCACACATCTTGCCAAGTGCTGGTTTACGGTTGTCTGTAACCGTTTTCTGCCCTCCAGCGACACCACCGATGTTAATTTTAATCTGGCATTATTGACTTGGTGCTTTGTCACCCAGCGGGAGTTTGATGATGCCCGCTTGATCAGTGATGAGATGATTGTAAGGCCCCGTAAAATTTTTGTGCATAAAACCTAGTAGATGTGGTGTCATGGTCCGAATGATGTGTTAGGAATGCGTAGAATTCTTCGCGGCGAGCTTGCTCGCCGCGGTTCGGACCCTTGGTAATGATTTAAGTTTCAAAAATGTAGAGAAATAATTTTTCCGAAAAAGTGTCAAATATGCGGTCAAGAATGCGACCGCAAACCTGACATGCGGACCGCATTCTTGCCGCAAAACGTTCCAGAGAGTTGCCCAAAATCGTGTCAAAAGTGCGGTCGATATGCGATCGCATGTCAAATCTGCGGTGCACTTTTGCGACCGCAGAATCAACATGCGGTCCGCATAGTGACCGCATTCCTTAACAGAACCTGTATAAAATTTGGGGCAATTCTGCGGTCACTATGCGGACCGCATGTTGATTCTGCGGTCGCATAGTGCACCGCATAATTGACCCCGACCCAGATTTTTGTAACATTTTGACCCGATCTCTTCTTTAATATAACACCTTTCTTCTTCATTTTATCATATCATCTCACCAAAATTAGAGAGAGAAGAGAGGGTTTTTAGAGAGAGAAGTTCTTCATCTTCAAAGATTGTTCCAACTACTTAATTCCAAGGGATCCTAGGGCAAGGATTCAACTTCCCCAATCTTTTCAAGGTAAAAACCCTAACTATTTTTCTTTGACTTTCAGTTTTAATCGGGTAAAGAGAGGTTTGCATATAATAGCTTTTGAAAATAGAATTTTTACACTCATGCATGATTATTGAACTTGATTTTTAGTAAAAAGAAGTGAGTAGAAGTAAGAGTCTTCAAGAACAAGGTTGGCAAGAGTAAGATAGCGTGGGTAAGCATAAAGTAGGAAGTTAACGGAAGAAAACTCATCACCAGGTATGTATGGCTAATTTTGATTCTTGTAAAATCGCCCAAAATGTGTGCGAATTGTTTTGGCATGTGTCAAATTGAGAAATTTTATGTAATTGTTTGATTTCCTTGTTGAGCATTTGATTGATGTTGAACTACGTGTGGTGTGGTATGAAATATGAATGGAAAGATAAAAAGGTAATCGAGATTGGTAAAGAATTGGGAACAACCATTGTGATGGCATATTTGGCCTATTGTGGAAGGAAATTTGAAACACCTTAATTGTGGTAAATTGTTGAACATGATTATGTGGGCATTTTCGATTTTGGAATACTTGTAACTTGGTTTTGATATTGGTTTGAGAAGAAATTGAGAACATGAACCAATGTGTAAGTTGCTTATTTGAACTTGTTGAAATCGTGTGTAGTACCTTATCTGCTGTTTGAAATTGTTGTGTTTTCAACTGTAAGGCGGGGTCGTGTTGCGCGCCGCAACGTGGTGAAATAAGGTATGGGTTGGGGTGATAAGGGTGGCCGAGGTAATAAGGGTGGTCAGGGGCAATAAGGATGGAAAGCGATCGAAATCGCTATTGAAAATTGATACAAAAATCAATAATGTGAAATTGTGAAAGGAGACAGCAGGAGAGTTTGCAACCTGTGGGGCACCGATTGCCCCTTTGTTTGACTACTTGTGCTTTACGTGATTGATTGGTTATTGTTAAATTGGTTGATCGTAGAAAGTGCTTTGTGTTGAGAATTATTTGAAATGAGGAAAATGTGGAAACATGGTTGGTTGGCTTAATTAATTGTTGATGTAATTTAATGGCTTGAGTTTACTTGGGACAAAGTTTGTCCATACATACCGGTACAATTTAAGTGTACTGACGTCCCTTTTGCCGGGGGCGCTACATTCGTGTCATGATTGTAGGTGGATCAGTAGCAGGCACTTCAGCTCGTCGGCAGTAGTATCCTTCTCCTTCCACTGCCCGTTTTGGTGAGCCCCTTTCTTCCTCGGGGCCTTGTGTGGTTCATGCCACTCGGTTTAGATTTCATTTTGGTTTCTTTTGCAAGGTATAGCCGGAGCCTTGTTACCGGCAAGTATTGTATTTCCCTTTTGTATCCTAGAGGCTCCATAGACATGTAAACTGTGGGATTGTGGCCTATGTATACGTATGGGGCGTTGTAAATATAAATTATGAACTTGTTAGTGAATCAATCACATGGTTATGTTTATGCATTATGACTTAGGTATTCACGATATACATATAAATGCCACTTGAAGTGTTTAACTGGAAATAGTCTCACTTGAGGTATTCAACTGACCGTTGTGGACAACTTGAATGAACTGTTTAAAATATGATAACTCTATATGATACCTTTCCTTTTTGTATTAGAGCCCGTTTGGACATAATATTTTTTTCCTTTTTTAAAAATAAGAGCTTTCACTTTTTTTTTGAAATCAACGTTTGTTTATAAAATTTCCAATTTTCACTTGAAGATGCATTTTAAAATTTTTTGAAAATTTAAAAAATTTCAAAAAGTTATTTTTCAAACTTTTCACTCAAATCACTTACAAAACTTCAAAAACCCCAATCTAAAATTTATATTCAAACACAACTCTAACTTCAAATATCATTTTCACTTAAAAAAAATTATGACCATTTTTTCAAGTTTTACCATTATTATGTCCAAATGCCTACTTAGTATAGAGTAGTATTTATTATTATTGAAAGATTAGAAATTTAATCAATGAGCAAGTTTGGGAGAAAGAGCCCTTTGTTTAGTCAAAATGTCAGTAAATAGTTACATACACAGACTCCAGAATTCAATGTATAATAAATACTGTAGTGGTTGACAGGATCAAGAAGTCAACCTTTTCGACATGCAGATAACTGTTGCTCATCATAATTTACGTCACTACGCTACTTCTCTCTTCCATTTACTACAATGCATTTCTTCGGTAATTAAAACCTAAGAATGTCCTCACTTCATATAGTTACACCAATTTAATATGATAATAAGTGTCACTAAATATATTCTTTGGTAAAAGACTGTATATAAAATAAGCAGCAAAACAAAAACTTTGGACGAAGGAGCTGTGATATTCTTTTTCTTTTTTTTTTAATAATAAGTACTCCAATAAGTATTAGAAAGTTCTGTAAAAGCAGTTCTTTTGATAATTAAAAGGTAAAACGTTAGAACCATGTTGGAATTAGAGAGAGAAAGTATGAAATCGATAAAATGTAACTGTCATTGTATTTCTGTACATCTCTGTTAACTAACTAGTACAATTTATATACATAATTAGGCTCTAGAATATTCTGATATGTACTGGCCCAATAGTCAGGCCCAATACAAAATAACCCAACAGCCCAAAACTACAAAATAACCCAACAACCCAAAAACTAATACAATTATGTATTGCATCTCGTGTGTATCGACCAACATACTTCAGTATTAGATTTAGGGTTTCTTCTTTCTATTCTTTTGTTTTCAACGACGGCTGCCTCATCTTTTCTTTCTTCTCTCTTCATTTCTTCATCAGCCATATCATCTTTTCTTTCTTCTCTCTTCATTTCTTCATCAGCCATATCTATATCACCAACACCCCCCCTCAAGTTGGAGGGGGCAGAAAGCACACCCAACTTGCCCAATAAACTACGATGGAGAGGTCCAGGAAGAGATTTGGTAAACAAATCAGCAAGTTGATGATGAGAAGGAACGAAAGAAAGAGAAATAAGACCTGCTTGGAATTGTTGTCTAACAAAATGACAATCACGTTCCACATGTTTAGTACGCTCATGGAAAACAGAGTTTTTAGCTATGTGAATGGCGGCTTGGCTATCAGAATGAAGAGTCACAGGTAAAGAAGGAAGAACAGAAAGATCATCAAGTAAACGCACAAGCCATGTGAGTTCAACCACTACTCTTCTCATGGAACGATATTCTGCTTCAGCAGAAGATAAAGATACAGAAGGTTGTTTCTTAGATTTCCAAGAAACAGGACAAGAACCAAGACTAATGAAGAAACCACTGACAGACCTACGACTGTCCGGACAAGAACCCCAATTAGAATCGCAGAAAGTAAGTAAATCAAGAGAGGGGTTTGCATTCATGAAAAGCCCTAAACCAGGATCACGAATAAGATAGCGAAGACAATGCTGAGCAGCAAGAAAATGAGGTTCGCGAGGTTCTTGCATGAATTGGCTAAGATGCTGAACAACGAAAGAAATATCAGGTCGGGTATGAGTCAGGAAATTAAGTTTTCCTAAAAGTCGACGATATATGAGGGGATTAGAAAGAGGAACACCTTCATCAGAACGAAGTTTAATAGAGGGATCTAAAGGAGAAGAAACAGGAGATAGACTAAGGCAATCAAATTCAGTAAGAAGATCAAGAGTAAATTTGCGCTGGCAAAGAATCAAACCAGATGGATCACGGAGTACTTCCATTCCCAAAAAATAAGATAAGTTCCCCAAATCTTTAATCTTGAATTCATGATCTAAGAATTGTTTCAAATCTTGTAATTCTTGAACATTGTTGCCTGTAAGTAAAATGTCATCCACATATACTGCAACTAGAGAAACAGAATCACCAGATTTCTTGTAAAAGAGAGAATAACCATTTGGAGAGTGAGTGTAGCCCTTGAAATTAAGAGCAGCAGTCAGTCGAGCATACCACTGTCTAGAAGCTTGACGAAGACCATAGAGAGAGTTCTTAAGTCGACAAACTAAATTAGGAGAAGGAGAATCTAAACCTGGTGGAAACTTCATATAAACTTCTTCATGTAAGTCCCCATGTAAAAAAGCATTATTCACATCCAATTGAAAAAATCCCCAATTCTTCTTAACTGCTATAGCAAGAATGCATCTGATAGTGGTCATTTTGACCACATGGGAAAAAGTCTCTGTAAAATCAATTCCTTCTCGTTGAGTATCACCTCTAATAACTAACCGAGCCTTAAGTCTTTCCACACTTCCATCAGAATTAAGCTTAATCTTGTAAACCCATTTGCAAGGTATAGCTTTCTTCACAATAGGTAATGGAACCACCTCCCAAGTGTCATTGGCCTTTAAAGCATCAAGTTCTTTGGCCATTGCTGCTTGCCAACCAGGGTCACATGCTGCTTGAGAACAACTAGAAGGTTCATGGATAGTAGGTAAAGAATTTAATAGTTTTTGATTGGAAAGGGAGAGTTGAGTGGAAGAAATGGTAGAAGGAGAAGTAGGAGATAAAAAACAAGTAGTAGAAACATTTGTTAAATGTATAGCCCCACAAATGTAGTCAGACAAATAACTAGGAGCTTTATGTTCTCTTAAAGATCTACGTAATGTAGTTTGAGGAATTTCTGTAATAGGAATAGAAGTAATGGAAGTAGAAGAAGGTGAAATAGATGATGAAGTAGGTGAAATAGAAGAAAATTCAGAGATAGGATTAGAAATAGAAGTAGGAATAAAAATAGGAGAGGAAATAGAATCAGAGGAATCAGTAGAAGAAAATGGAACAGAAGAGTCAAACAGTGTACTAGATGGATTTGTATAAGAATCAGGATTGGATGAAGAAGAAAAGAATTGAGAAAAATAGTAGTAGGATGAGTAAATGGAAAAATAGATTCATGAAAAATGACATTTCTGGAGATAATAATCTTGTTGGTGGCTAAATTTAAGAGTTTATATCCTTTCTTTCCAGTAGGGTAGCCAAGAAAAACACAAGCAATGGCTCTAGGATCAAGTTTTCCTCTAAGATGAGGTAAAGTTGAAGCAAAGCATAGACAACCAAAACTCCTAAGAAAATTGTAATTAGGAGATTTGTGAAATAGTATTTCATATGGGGATTTGTAATTAAGAAGTTTGGTTGGAAATCTGTTAATGAGAAAAGTGGCAGTAAGTAGGCATTCCCCCAAATAACAAATAGGTACTTTAGAATGAAAAAGAAGAGCTATACAAGTTTCCATTAAATGTTTGTGTTTTCTTTCAACAATTCCATTTTGTTGAGGAGTTCCTACACAAGTAGTTTGATGAATGATGCCTTTGGAAGAGAAATAAGCAATAGCAGCAACGCTACTGCCCAATTCAAAAGCATTATCAGATCTGATTTTCTTAACTTTGACTTCAAATTGTCTTTCTACCATAGAAATGAAAGATTTAAGAATAGTAAAGGCATTACTTTTGGTACTGAGTAAATATGTCCAAGTACCCCTACTGAAATCATCAACAATAGTAAGGAAATACTTGTAACCATTGTAAGTAGGTTCTTTGTAAGGTCCCCAGGTATCAATATGAATAAGTTCAAAAATATGAGAAGTAGAAGTTGTACTATCTGGAAAAGGTAATCTGTGTTGTCTAGCCATAGGACAAATTGAACATGGAATGTCTTCCTTACAAAGAGTAGATTTTGGTAAAGTGGAAATATGTCTCATTGTAGAAATAGGTAAATGTCCTAGCCATACATGCCACAGGTTTTTATCAAGAGAAACAGTATTTGATACAATATTAGAATTACAATATTGTGGAGAAAGATTCTGTGAAGGAATGACATCTTTATTTGAATGCAGGAAATCAGCAGGCTTGTGAGTAGAATGGAAAAGATAAAGTCCAGCTTTCACATCACCAAGGACCAGGGGCCTCCTCAAAGAAAGGCCCTGCATCAAACAACATGTTTCAACAAAGGTAAGAAGAATTTTGAATTGAGTGCAAAGTCTGTTAACAGAAATTAGATTGAATTTAAAATCTGGAACATAGAGAACTTTGTGTAGAATCAGATCTGGATGTATCTGTACTTGTCCTGCTAATGTTACTCTTACCCTTTGTGAATTAGGAAGATTAACATTAACAGGATTAGGCAATGGTTGAATATTATCAATGATAGTAGAATCAAAAGTCATGTGTTCTGAGGCTCCAGAATCAAGAATCCATATATGTTTCTTAGAAGTATTTTGTGAATAGGAAAGATTAGGTAAACATGTACCAGCACAGTTAGCATTAACAATGGTTTCAGAATTTGAAGCTTCCTGACCAATTTTAACTTGATGAAGTAGTTCCATCAACTGTGTTAATTGTTCTTGCTTAAGACCAATTGTTGCTTCAACATCATTAGATTGAACTCTATCATAATTTTCATCTGTTGTTACTGCATTCCCTTGAACAGAATGCTGAAATCTTCTCTGTTTGAAGTTCTGTGAATACCCTGTCTTGAAGTTCTGTGGATAACCATGAAGCTTATAGCATTTATCAATTGTATGTCCTGACTTCTTGCAGTAATTACAATTGAGACTTCTCCTGTAATCCTGATTAGCTCTGAAATTATATCCACCACTGTTATTCGTTGTAGAATTGTTAGATTTATTTGTAGTAGTGTTGAACCTTTGTGTTGAAACAGCAAACGAACCAGATTCACTAGGATAGTGTCCTATAGTTTGTATCCCCCTCTGTCTCTCTTCTTGTAAAAGCAAATAATAAGCCCTATCAATGTTTGGAGGAGGATGCATCATCATTATATTCCCTCTAACATTTGTATATGATTCATTTAATCCCATTAAAAACTGAACCAATCTCTGTCTTCCTGTAAGTTCTTCATTCTTATCATTAGCTCCACATTTGCAATCAACACAAATACATACAGTCCTTGCATCAAGTAATTCTATTTCATCCCATATAGCTTTCATTTTGTTAAAATAAGTAGCAATATTTGAAGACCCTTGTACTGTTTCTAATAGCTGTTTTTGTAGTTAAAATGATTGAGCTAGGTTAGATTGTCCATACCTATCTTCAAGCTGTTTCCATAAAATTCTGGCAGATTTAGAATGAATTACACTAGTTCTGATCTCTTGAGTAAGAGAATTCAAAAGCCAAGAAAATACCATATCATTGCATCGTATCCAATAGCGTAAGTCTGTTGAATCTTCATCGGGTTTGGGTAAGCTATCATCAATAAATCCCAGTTTATTTTTTGCAGACAAAGCAATTAACACTGATTTTCTCCATCCTCCATAACCAGTTCCATTAAAAGGAGGGGAAATCAAGCACATACCAGGAGAATCAGAAGCATGTAAAAAATATGGATGATCCGGATCAATTTTTGTGGCTGCCATATGATCAATTCCAAATACAATGCAGAATTTCGATTGAAAAAAAAATAAAGAAATGAAGAAATTGATAGAAGAAATGAAGAAATGTAATGAATTACACTACTGTATTCAACAGTTTTTAGATCGATTTGTACAACATATTGAGTAGTGAGAGAAGCTCTGATACCATGTTGGAATTAGAGAGAGAAAGTATGAAATCGATAAAATGTAACTGTCATTGTATTTCTGTACATCTCTGTTAACTAACTAGTACAATTTATATACATAATTAGGCTCTAGAATATTCTGATATGTACTGGCCCAATAGTCAGGCCCAATACAAAATAACCCAACAGCCCAAAACTACAAAATAACCCAACAACCCAAAAACTAATACAATTATGTATTGCATCTCGTGTGTATCGACCAACATACTTCAGTATTAGATTTAGGGTTTCTTCTTTCTATTCTTTTGTTTTCAACGACGGCTGCCTCATCTTTTCTTTCTTCTCTCTTCATTTCTTCATCAGCCATATCATCTTTTCTTTCTTCTCTCTTCATTTCTTCATCAGCCATATCTATATCACCAACATTTAGCAATGGTTTGATTTTCAGATGAGTAACTGGCCTTTGTGTCAGGGGATAGAAAAATAGTTACAATTTTTGCCATATATTTAAATGTTTGAGAAGTAGCTTTATGAAAATTAATTTTTCTTTTTTTTTTAATAATAAGTACTCCAATAAGTATTAGAAAGTTCTGTAAAAGCAGTTCTTTTGATAATTAAAAGGTAAAACGTTAGAACCTTAAAAGTTAGGAAAGGGTGCCATGTCATCAGACGCAGATTCATTACATGATCATGACAATATTAAGGGATTTTGATAAGGTTTTATCTTCTTCTCTTGGAGAATACGTTAAAATTTTATCTACTGATCTAGTTGATAGCGTTTCTTATCGTATTTTTTATATTTTTTATATTACTGTTATTTTATTATGTTATGTTATATTATATATTTTGTGTTATTTTATTATAAGTATATTAATAGTACTAATATATTATTTTTTATTATTTTCTTGAACCGAGGGTCTCCTGGAAACTGCCTCTCTGTCCTTCGAAGTAGGGGTAAGGTCTGCGTACATATTACCCTTCCCAGACACCACTTGTGGGATTGTATTGGGTTGTTGTTGTTGTTATTATTGTTGATGATCTAGTTGACAGTGTATATTTACACAATATGACTAATTAAAAGCTATAATAATTATTACTTTCTCTGTTCCAATTTATGTGAACCTATTTTTTTTTTGTCGGTTCCAAAAAAGAGTGAACCTTTTCTATATTTGGCAATAATTTAGCAACTTACAACTATTCCCTTAATAAAAAGTTTTTATAACCAAACAAATACTCTGGGCCGCATTTGGACTTGTTTAGAACCATAAATTTTATAAGTCTTTATTTTTTTTAAACTTTGTGTCTGGTCAAAGAAGTTCGCGTAAATTGAAACGGAGGGAGTAGTAATTTCTTGAAAAGCATTGATTGCACTTGGAAAAAAATAATTCACGTAATATAAAAAGTTAAAATGTAAACTACTCACAGTAGATTTTTTTTAATATTATATGACTTTTATTTTTATGTTTTTGTGAAAATGAGCATCCGGAACCGAAATAACCCAAAAATTAACAAAAACTACCATTTTAAACCAAAAAAAAAACAAAATACCAAATTAGGCATTTCGCAGTATAAAACTGCGAAATGCACTAACGGCCGTTAGTGCATTTCGCAGTTTTATACTGCGAAATGCATTTTTTTTTTTTTTTTGGTAAAATTTTTTTTTTTTTGTAAATTTTTTTTTTTTTTGTAATTCGCGGTATAATACTGCGAATTCTTGTTCAATTTTTTTTTTTTTTTTTTTTTTTATTTAAATTTCGCATTAATTGTTATTAAAAAAATATCAAATTTTATCGTTTTCACAATTAACAAATTTTATTTTTGTTGTGTTATTGGTTGCTAATGTTTGAGTTTATTTTCATTTGCAAAATCTTGTACTTTTATCATTACTAGTCTTTGTATACGCGCGTTGCGCATGTATTCTATATTTTTTAATTTATTCTAAAAAGACAAAATTATGGTTGATTAACTTGCAAAAGATTTTTTCTTCTTCTCATCATAATGCAAATTATTCAATTGCTTTAATAAGTACTACATATTTATTGTTTGCAACATATAGAAAATAATAAATTATTTTTGTAAAAATAGATAAATTCAATCGTTATAGTATGATTAATCTACAATTCTTCTTTTTATCTAAACACATAATCATGCATATCAGATTCTTCATCTGGTAGTATTTCTTCAATCGTTTGATTATGAAAATATTACTTTAATATTGTATTGGAAGGAGTTAGAATATAAAATTCATGTTGATCAAAATTAGAATTTATTCTTCCCACATATGTAATATTTTTATTTTCTTGTATGGCTATAATCAACTCTCATATAAATAAAGACTTTTGAAAAATGATTAAAAAATTTACAAAAATAGTTAAATAACTATTTATAAATATTAGGAAATAATTAAATGGATATTGCTAAATATTAGGAAAATAACTAAATGACTAAATATTTAGCAATATCCATTTAATTATTTCCTAATATTTATAAATAGTTATTTAACTATTTTTGTAAATTTTTTAATCATTTTTCAAAAGTCTTTATTTATATGAGAGTTGATTATAGCCATACAAGAAAATAAAAATATTACATATGTGGGAAGAATAAATTCTAATTTTGATCAACATGAATTTTATATTCTAACTCCTTCCAATACAATATTAAAGTAATATTTTCATAATCAAACGATTGAAGAAATACTACCAGATGAAGAATCTGATATGCATGATTATGTGTTTAGATAAAAAGAAGAATTGTAGATTAATCATACTATAACGATTGAATTTATCTATTTTTACAAAAATAATTTATTATTTTCTATATGTTGCAAACAATAAATATGTAGTACTTATTAAAGCAATTGAATAATTTGCATTATGATGAGAAGAAGAAAAAAATCTTTTTCAAGTTAATCAACCATAATTTTGTCTTTTTAGAATAAATTAAAAAATATAGAATACATGCGCAACGCGCGTATACAAAGACTAGTAATGATA
The DNA here is from genome assembly GCA_032618575.1 of Nicotiana noctiflora. Lineage (NCBI taxonomy): Eukaryota > Viridiplantae > Streptophyta > Magnoliopsida > Solanales > Solanaceae > Nicotiana > Nicotiana noctiflora. The sequence continues at coordinate 119,379 of JASVEL010011557.1, read as the reverse complement.
AAAGTACAAGATTTTGCAAATGAAAATAAACTCAAACATTAGCAACCAATAACATAACAAAAATAAAATTTGTTAATTGTGAAAACGATAAAATTTGATATTTTTTTAATAACAATTAATGCGAAATTTAAAAAAAAAAAAAAAAAAAAAAAAAAAAAATTGAACAGTAATTCGCAGTATTATACTGCGAATTACAAAAAAAAAAAAATAAAAAAAAAAAAAAAAAAAAAAAAAAAAAAAAAAAAAAAAAAAAAAAATGCATTTCGCAGTATAAAACTGCGAAATGCACTAACGGCCGTTAGTGCATTTCGCAGTTTTATACTGCGAAATGCCTAATTTGGTATTTTGTTTTTTTTTTGGTTTAAAATGGTAGTTTTTGTTAAATTTTGGGTTATTTCGGTTCCGGACTCTGAAAATGAGCATAGCTTTTTATCAATATGCTTTTGCTTTTCTCGCTTTATATAGTTTCCATAAGTAACCACCTATTAGAAGAGGGAATCTTGAGTCCCATCTTCGATACAAGGGGGAAGCTTCATTAAAAGAAGACTATGCCTCTGCAAAAAAATCCATTTCCCAAATGCTTTCTTGTCTCTTTTTTTAATCTTTTTTTATTAGGACTAATTAAAGGTGTCTTTGTTTCATCATATTCTTGGTGAATACAGTCCCCATAATGGCACTATGTCTTATGTTCCTTAAAGACTAGACATTACAAATTTAGGTAATTTCTCTATTTGGACTTTAAGATAGAATCGTTCTTTTGTTTAGCACTAATAGTTATTTTGCTTGGCTGAAGTGTTTATGATTGACATCTGGGCATCAAAATTAGATCTTCTAAAGATTTGCAATGCTCTATTATCCAAGGAATATAGCATCTAATTTAGCATATAACGAGCAAATCAAGGTTTATTCTTGCAAACCACATATATAAATCCTGCAAATTTTGGTGGGTATGTGATGTCTCGTGTACCAACTGCCCTTCTTTTAAGAATCTTAATACACGAAAAATTGCAGGCACAATTGTTCGGTTGTTTTTTCTGGCCGATATATATAAATTATACGATAATTATACACAGTTATATACACGAGACATATACCAATTAGATAAAATAAACAATAATTATATACGAATTACACATATATTATATATTCGCCCTCCTTTATTAATTTAAGCGATTGGGTGAACAATTATTTAAATGTGCCTTCATGCGTCAAATGAACTACAAGTTGTGTTTTCTTTTTCTGGAGGGGATGGGGGAGGGGAGCAGCAGGGGGCTAGGCAGGAGGAAATGTTATAGCAGCAGAATTTGCCTCGTGGAAGGATTCATACTAATTATTTTCTCATGATATGGGATGTGATTATCACTATAGGTTTTCATAAAAATACATACTCTTTTGAGGTTTACGGGAAGAAACTCATTCTTGAACCTTTGGCTCTCTCATAAATTTGTTAAGATGAAAAGACTGCTAAAGAGAATATAAAAAAATATGAAAGAGAAAAGAACGAGAGTAGTAAGGGAGTGCATGTTCACATCCCAAGAAAGAAGAAAGGAGAGGTTGTGTTGAGTGAAGAGAATGGGATGTCAAGAGAGGATGTTGGCAGTGAAGATGCTGTTATCACTTTTCCCATTCACAATCTTATCAAATTATGTGCTTGTAAGTTTCAAGTTCTGTTCCATTGGAGCCTTTTTGGGCTTTGAACATGAGAGACCCGCCTCTAAGATCATCTCTGGGGCATACTTTTTCTGAGACACGGAGATGCATTTTGCTTATTGTTGCTTCCAAACGCACACGCAAGTGTACAAGGTCGATAAGTAATATAGAATTGTAAGTCCAAATATCATACCCACAGGGACTTGTGATTAACTATTAACTAAATTAGACTATGAGGGTATTTGACGAAATTTATAAGCTGGTCAAACTGGCTTATAAGCACTTTTTGACTTATCTACGCGTTTGGTGAAATTAAAAGTGCTTATAAGTTAAGTGCTTATAAGCCAAAAGTCATAAGTTGGTCTCCCACAACCTATCAAATTTTAGCTTATAAGCACTTTAAGTTTGACCAAAATATTACTATTCTATCCCCAAAATACTTCTTCTTAAAATAAAACTCTTTGTATACCCAATTTTTTAGCTGCTTATTATTAATTTCAGCACTTATATCCAAACACGTAACTACTTATTTTCAAAATCAGCTCCAGTATTTGTGCTTATCAGCTACTCTAAATCAGCTAAGCCAAACAGGCTCTATCCTATAATTATCTAAACAAGAATTAAACCTAGAAGTATTTGATTCTAAACTAATTAAATAAATAAAAATAAATTATGAACTTTTAACAGGGAGAAAGAGCAAATTTTTATGATATCAATGTAATGAAAATGATCTAGGGTTATGGGCTATCTAACATTCCTATTGTATTCTTCAATTGAATTGGCTAACTAAATTATCTAGTTTATTGGTTGACATGGTTAATATTGCTTGTAGCCTTCTCCCGAAGTACAATTCGCCTATTCAAGCTAACCTAATGCCTATATTCCTATGGAATTAGGATAAATAAGAACACATTTATAATTCCCGTATAGTAACCAAGCAAGGCGATTAGCTATATCCTATCCAAACCGCAAATCCGCTCCCACTAAGAGTTAAGTTCTTGGTCTACTCAATCTTATATGCAATCTAGAATTCCCTCTCCCTAGTTCAATCCTAGATTTGTAGATAGTATTCAATTGGTGATCAAGAAATCAAATAAGTAAGTGCAAAGTTAAATAAATAAACCAGTATGATTAACTAAAAAATCAAAATCAATATCCGAATAGCAGTAGTCATGAAAGAACCACAACCCTAGAATGTGAAGTTTAGCTCCACATAGACATGGTATCAAAATAACAAATCATACAAAGAAACATAAAAATGCTAAGTTTGGTGGAAGAAAAGATGAAACCCGGCCTCCACGGTGGCTCTATGCTCTTCCTTGGTAACAAATTACTCTAAAAATTGTTCTCCTATGTATATATACCAAGTAGGGTTGGGCCCAAACAATTGTACCTTCTCCAATGTGAAAAAGGACAATTTTTCAGGGTGAGACGCGCGACTTCGCGCGCCCTCTTCGCGCACCTTTCTGCCTCGACTTGTAATACCCGCGAACTATGTGCGACTTCACACGTCCTTCACGCGTGTTTTTCACCATGTTCCCTTCTAAATTTTGAAACACGCAAAACATGAAAATTGTAGCTCTTTGTGTTATCTTTCTAACCATATATCGTGGAGTTCAAATAAAGTTCCGAGTGAAAAGTTATGTGTATTTTACTAGACAGTTCACAATCTACCTACTGGAGTCTTTGTTTTCTCTAACCATTATCCATTGACCACCAAACACGATCCCGACTTAATTACTTGAAATTTTACTCAAACTTTAAAGCTCCAACTCACTTGAATTCATTCCATAACATGTACATAGCTCAAAATCACTCCTACAAGACATAAAACACACCATTAGTGCAATACAGTAGCGATTAAAGCTCAAACTCAACTAAAGTGCAGTAAAAGTGTAATAAGCGACTAAAATACGTAATTATAGCCTATCATCAACACCCTATACTAAAATTATTGCTCGTCTTCGAGCAATCAAAATATACTTTTTATAGACACAACCTTTTTGTACAATTCTCCTAACTCATCACACCAAGAATATTTAAAATAGACTAAGCACAAAAGTGTAACATCTTCACCTCAAGATTTGACTTACAAGTACCACGTATTATTTGCAACTCACCCATTTACTCTAACATAAAGGTCAATGACATTACCTTTTCTTCATGAATCAAGTGCACTCACACACCCAACGAGATTAGTACCACACAATAAAATTTAAGAACACTTAGGAACTCAAGAGAGAAAAAATTCACTCACTCTCAGAAATAACATTCATATGCCACAAAAGATGCACCATAAGCTTTCCCATAGTGTACTACTCCATTAATCGAGCTCATTCAATCTAGGATCAATTAGGACTTTATTTGGTTATAATGTAGGCTACGGGACGGGTAGGATACGTTTAGATATAAGAGTGACTACACCTCCCTAAGAGCTTTAATACATACATTTTAACATTTAAACCACATACTTATGTCAAACCAAAACTTCACCGTCTCATCAATGTAAATAACCCCATTCTTCTTTAAGCACACTTACATCAAGAGCCACCACTTATCTTTTTTCACAATAATCCAACTATATTTTTTTTCTTTTTCAATTCAAGTGGCTCTTACTTTTTTAAAACAATGCACATCTCTCCTTATTCAATTAGTTCCACTCAAAAGCCAAATCAACCACCACAAACTTTAGCTTTCACAAAGTTCATAACAATTCAAGTGCTCATGAGAGGTGAAAAAGTTCAAATAGATGGTTAATTCAAACAAATGGGTAGAGCTTGTAATGTGGTTGCCAAAGAAAAAAGAATATAGGCTCAAAGGAGTTAACTATAATACATAACAATTAGGCAATTAAGATATTTATATGGGTCAACAAAGAATTTCCTATATCACTTCAAAGATTGAACAAAACTACTATTTCGCTTTGCAAATACACAGGGCAAGTTCTAGACATCAAATGCAATGCACATAATAACCCAAAACCTTACACACACGTGGCACATAACTCACTCAGGATTGGATTCATAGGCACTCTAGTCAAAGCAGTTAAGCAAAGTTAAGATAGTACAATTTAAGGTACTTCTACAAGAGTCAAAAATTGGGCCTAAGCATCACAACCAAAGTACTCACTATTCTCAAGGAATAACAATCCAAGAGATATTGCTTCAAATCACAACACAACACCATGGATTCTCTCCTAAAAAAATAAAACTACCAACACCCAGTTCAAACAAAACTCTTGGTAAAGAACCGCGTCATAAAGAAAAACCAAAGGGAGTTACTACACTACCTAAAACAAAACAAAAATCTTTTTTGTATTTTCTTTAGACTTACTTCCCTCAAGAAAACTGTCTAGGAGATTGGGAAAAGACCATTTTTGTACGTTTTTCTAATAAAAAATTATTTAATTAAACTAGCACAACTAAAATAGCATAGAAAGTCACTCAGACAATCTCCTCATCCCACACTTAAAATAGTGCACTGTCCTCAATGAGCACCATAAATAATAAGAGGATAACAAAGACTCTGTGGCCAAAGGCCGAAAAATTAGCAGCTCACAGAATACTCAGACTTATCCCACGTATGATTCTTTGTGCGGGTACCTCACACTTAGTTTCAACCACGTGCTCACTTTTGCACATACCTATTGGCTTTGACTCCATGCTAGTAGTCCTACAAAATAAAAAAAAAATATTACAAAAAAATAACACAATAAATTGAATTGTGTGGCCTCCAACAAGCGCTTGATTTGACATCGCGGCACGACGCCATCACTTTTACCACTTTTCCTTCCATTTTGAGGATATGAATTGCGCCCCCAATGTTGCATCAATTTTTCTGTCACGTTCCTGGGGCGGTGATGTAAAAATACCAAGCAATAGGTATCACATCTTACACTTCTTGACCTTTAAGTGGGGGATGTCATTTTGCCTCCTCGATATGGCAATTTTTAAAATATAAACACATTGTTCCTCATCTATTGACTCCTCCATATGCTCGACTGGATCAATTCCCATATCACCAACAAAACACAATGTTGAAAAGTTCTTAGAATGAGGTCCAATACGCTCTAACTCCAAAATTTAATTATTTTTGACATCCTCACTTTTGTACTCTTTAACCTCGGCAACATCAACAAAAGCATGGTCTAATGATTGGTATTCTCGCTTTAGCTCCTCAAGTTGGCCTAGAATGTCTTTTTCAGCTTCACACAACTCATCACTAAATTGTTGGGAGTTACACTCATCAACATTTGCACTCAATTGAGCCTCTAAGTCGTTACTAGAACTTCCAAATTGGTCGATCTCTTATCCTAGTTTAGTTCTTCATTCTACAAATTGTTGCATCTCATACATAATTTTCTCACGGAAACCTCCATGTTCCTCTAATAATTTCCCGTACATATCAAGAACGCGAACATCATGTTCTACATCATCCCATTCGTTACTTCTGTCAAACTCACAAGAATTATTAGAATCAACATAAGAAGGGATTAGAGTAGGATAGCAACAATTAGGACAATTATTCCAATTTTTATCACAAATAGTACAGGATGGAGATGGTGCACACAACTCAGTGTTGGGAATATTTTTACAATATTTCCACAAGTGAGGTCCTTTTTGCAATATGGACAAGGATCACAAAAACAAGAATACTTACTATTTTCGTTCAATGATGCCATGTAAATATATATATATATATATATATATATATATATATATATATATATATATATATATATATATAATACTAACTACACTAGACTAAAATTAAAAACTTAAATAGATAAAAAAAAGAAAAATTTAATCTAGTAAAATAGTTAATTTCTAAGTCCCGGACAACTGCGCCAAAAACTCGTTGCACCCAAACGCACAAGCATGTGTATGTGGTCGACAAGTAATATAGGATTGTAAGTCCAGATATCTTACCCCACAGGGACTTGTGATTAACTATTAACTAAATTAGGCTATCCTAATTATCTAAACAAGAATTAAACGTAGAAGTATTTAATTCTAAACTAATTAAATAAATAAAAAAAATTATGAACTTTTAATAGAGAGAAAGAGACGATTTTTATGATATAAATGTAATAAAAATGATCTAGGGTTATGGGCTATCTAACATTCCTATTGTATTATTCAATTGAATTGACTAACTAATTTATCTAGCTTATTGGTTGACAGGGTTAATATTGCTTGTAGCCTTCTCTTGAAGTACAACTCACATGTTAAAGCTAACCTAACGCCTATATTCCTATGGAATTAGGATAAACAAAACTGCATTTATAATTCCCGTATAGTAACCAAGCAAGGCGATTAGGTATATTCCTATCCTAACTGCAAATTTGCTCCCCCTAAGAGTTAATATCTTGCTCTACTCAATATTATATGCAATCTAGAATTCCCTCTCCAGAGTTCAATCCTAGATTCGTAGATAACATTCAACTGGTGATCAAGTAATCAAATAATTAAGTGCATGATTGAATAAATAAACAAGTATGATAAACTAAGGAATCAAAATCAATATCTGAATAAAAATAGTCATGAAAGAACCACAACCCTAGAACGTGAAGCTTAGCTCCACATAGACATGTCAGAACAACAAATTATACAAAGAAACATAAAAATACTAAGTTTTCTGGAAGAAAAGATGAAACTTGACCTCCACGGCGGCTCTATGCTCTTCCTTGATAAAAATTACTCTAGAAACCCTCTCCTATGTATATATACCAAGTAGGGTTGGGCCCAAACAATTATACCTTCTAAAAGGTGAAACAGGACACTTTTCCAGGGTGAGACGCGCGACTTCGCGCGCACTTCGCACACCTTTCTGCCTCGGCTTGTAATACGTGCGAACTATGTGCAACTTTGCGCTTCCTTCACACGTGTTTTTCACCCTGTTCCGTACCGAATTTGGAAAAATGCAAAACAATAAAGTTGTAGACCGTTGAGTTAGATTTCCAACCATATATTGTGGATCCTAAATGGAGTTTTGAACGAAAAGTTATGTGTATTTTACTAGACAGTGCGCAGTCTGCCTACTGGAGCCTTCGTTTGCTCTAACCATCATCCGTTGACACCCAAACACGATCCTGGATTAATTCCTTAAACTTTTACTCAAACCTTAAAGGTCCAACTCATTTGAATTCATTCCCTAACATGTACATAGCTCAGAAACACTCCTACAAGGCATAAAACACACCATTAGTGCAAAATACTAGCGATTAAAGCTTAAACTCAACTAAAGCACAGTAAATTAGAGTGTAATAAATGACTAAAATACATAATTATAGCCTATAATCACTTATCTAGCAATTTCAATTTCCAGAAAGACTTTATTCTCCAAGAGCTTTCAGTTTGAAGTTCTGATGCAAGGCTTCTTTTGATGTGTTAATCTCCTCTTGATCATTTCATGTAAAAAGTAATTCATCTACATAGAAAAGTGCAAGAACAAACTTCCATTATTTGTCTTAGTATACAATGAGTAATCACGCCTGCTTCGATGAAAGACAGACTTGAGAAGTGCTTGTGTTAGCTTTAAATTCCACTACCTAGAGGCTTGCTTCATGCCATAAAGGGATTTGAGTATTCTACATTCCCTATGCTCCCCTAGCTACCAAATACCTAAAGCATAGTCATGTAAACCTCCTCATATAGATCTCCATTCAAAAAAATGTTATGTACATCCATTTGATAGATTGGCCATTTTGTGAGTGCATCAACTGCTATAACAATCCTTACTGTGGTTGTAACAATCCGACCGATCATTTTGCTTTTTAGATCTCCATTCGCATAAATAAAACTTCTCACATTTGCTTTAACTAATTTTTGGCATGCGGGGATGGTTGGTTCGAGATTTGGAAGAGTCCGGGTTGAAATAAGCTCATTGGACTCCTTAAGATTTTCCAAAAAATGGTAAATTTGACTTTGATCAACATTTCTACCAAATAGACCCGAATTTGTGATATGACAGTTCAGGAGGGTCCGTATGAAATTATGGGACCCGGGCGTATGCCCAAAATCGAATTCCAAGGTCCCTAGCCCGAGTAATAAATTTTTATTAGAAATTATTAAACTGAAATTCTAAGGATTTAAAGAAACTAAATAATATAGATCACATTGGTATCGAGATCGTATGTTGGTTCCATAGCCCGGTACATGCCCGATATAATATTTAAGACTTGACCGCAAAATTTGGTATCAATCTGAGTAGTATAAGTATGTTTCGGCACGTTAGAAGTGAATTAAGAACTTGACGTTCATAAGTTGGATCCAATTGATTTTAGGGGTGATTCATAGATTTAGAGTTGTTCCGGGTGTTTCGAAGGTTCGAGCTAGTATGCTTCATGATTTCATACTTATCGGTATGTTCGGGCAGGGCCTGGGAGACCTGAGCGCCAATTGGACGAGGCTTCGAGTGAAATTGGAAATTTTTAGAAGAGCTGAAGCTTCAAGTTGATGTCATAACCACATCTGTGATTGGTCAGCTGCAGGTGCGATACTGCAGAAGCGCTCGTCCTCTCGCAGATACTGCCCAGGTTCGGCCAGGCCAAAACCACAGAAGTAGCTCCTTAGCCACAAAAGCCGCTGTGCAGAAGCGTCTTGAAGACTGCAGAAGCGATCCCGGCTCACTTGGACAATTCTATAGATACGGTCTTCCTCTCGCAGAAGTGGGACCGTAGATGCGGAAATCACTAAAGCAGTGGGCTTCATTTAATACGGGTTTTAAGTCATTTTGGCCATTATTCACTCAACCATTGGGTGATTTTGGAGCTCTTGAGGGAGGACTTTTACCTAGCAACTTGAGGTAAGTTTATCCTACCTATTCCTAGTTTAATACTTGTATCTTAGGTAGATTAACACACAAAGATTTAGGTAAACTCATGGGGTTAGAGCAAAACCTTGGGTTTTGATATAAGTTTGATTCAACCACGGAAATTGCCATGAAATGCATTAGAAATCATATAATATTGATCCTTGGGTTATAAAGAACAATTATCTTCGAAAAGTTCCTAAATTCGGGCACGTGGTCTCGGGGTCGGATTATAGGAAACCTTTGTTTAGAGTTGGGAAATTACTTTAATAATTAAAATGCGTACTCTTGAGCTTGTATTGACTAGTTCCTACCTCGTTTAACTAGTTTTGGGTGGTTCAGCTCCGAATTGAGTGTTTGGGCTTGTTCTTGCTATCAGAAGTACACTTTGGAGCGTGGTGAGTCTCCTTTGTAACCTTGTAAGAGAGAATTGTCCCCATAATTGTATGATTTACTACTATATGCGGGGGCTACGTATGGACTAGGTGACGAGAGTACGTGCATAGCTACTATTATGTTAGTTTTCCGGGTAGTTTAGGACCCGTACCATGCTATATTTACAAATGTTGTATGTCTTCTTGCTAATGTGATCATATAAACATAAGTGAACATATGTATTATTGAGCACTTGTATGAGTTATTTGAATATAAATGCAACTCATGTATTTTCTGAAGATAAATTGTCACGACCCAATTTTTCCATCTATTGGGTTTCGTAATTGTTTAACCAAAATATTGAATTTCGATTAAAGCTAGAAAATAATAGAGAAATCGGGTTATTGATAATCAAGAGACCAAAAAATGTAATAGGCTTTCAAGAATTAGAATAGACAGTAAAAAGATTGTATTTCAGTGATTGTTGTGTATTACAATGGGTATAACTTCCTCCTTTTATAGCTGACTCTAGATGGAGGAATAAAACGTAAGTTTTAATGAGCAATAAATGACATTAAATAGGTCGTTACACAATCATTTTCAATAAATGCTGATCCTTTAACGTATAGGATGTTTAATGATTGAATTTAGACTCATTTATGCCTTCAGATCCATGCTTTAAATGCTTTTTTGGCTCGTGATTGTTGGATGTCTTGAACAGATACGAAGCTCGTTTCTATTTGTTGTTGATGTTCTTCATCTCCGTAGTTCGCTCCAAATAGGCACGGGTCTCGCAGTCGTATTGCGTCCCGTGTCTATTTTATTCCTTTGTGTCATTTGTTCACCTTCCTTTAGAATACAAACCTTATGCATATTCCACGTGTCTTGCCACGTCGTAAAATTTTTTTCCCAATACAGTGATGGCACCTAGTCTTAAGGACTAGGTAAGCCTACTAAAATGCCGAATAACAACAATAACTAATAACAACTAGAATTCTTCTAAGATAAATCCTTTAAACAATGAATAACTTCCCAAACACGGTAGTGCAAATCATAAGCTCTACGAAGTTTTACTGTAAATTCTAAACGCAACCATTATGGAAACAAGCACAACAGTGTGAATATAAAATAGGAAGGTGACTCTGATGCCTGCGAACGCAGCATCAGGGCTACTTTGAGTCTCCTCGACAAGAATTCAAATACCTACTAGCGAACAATACTTGGATCTATACAAAAAAATATGCAAAAGTGTAGTATGAGCACACCACAATGGTGCCCAGTATGTATCAAGACTAACCTCGGTAGAGTTGTGACGAGGAACAGTCAAGACACCCACTGGTCTAATAAGTATAACAAGTATAAGTATAGAAATAACCGAAGATCATATCTATATAAAGGCTAAGCGATATTGCTAACAATACAGTAACTACAATAAGGAAGGAAACAACAAGTAACAGTGGAAAAACCATAATAAAGCTCATGACCCAAACCCTGGTCGTGATGGCGCCCAACACTATGCTAGGCAAGCCCGACCATATTATCCCTTAAACCAGCCAATTATTAAATAAATTAAACTTAAACAGTAAATGATCATATCAGATGATAAACGAAATGTATAACGTACAAAATACGGTCCCAACCATATCGTGGTGTCACGAGACTGAGCCTCTACAGAATAGCATCCTAATACAACCAAGTCTAGGCAAATAGGAAATCAACAAGATGATAAAGAAGGAGAAACAAGCTCTGCGGACGCTGGCAGCTACCTCGTAATCTCCGCAAAAGTAGATAAGGATCAGCAGCTACAATGTCTCAACTGCTCTCGGGCACCTGTGGATCTGCACAAAAAGTGCAGGGGAGTGGGGTGAGTATATTTCAACTCAGTGAGTAACAATAATAAATAACAACTGATAGTAAGAACTCATGTGCTATCACTTAACAGTTCTAAGGCAACCCTCACAGGTACGTCATCACTGTAGTAAGTACTCTGATCTCCAGTCCACATTTACCTCTACAAGATCCCACACTGATCAAACCCTCACTCGTACCCTACGGTGTACGGCCATCTCAATATATGAAGACACATACCTATGTCTATAATGTATAAATATTTAAGTAGATAGTAGGATATAATTAAGTATAATGCTGCGGCGTGCAGCCCGCTCCAATACATATACCGCTGCGGCGCGCAGCCCGCTCCATTTAACGTCGACGACGCTCACTGGGGGTGTATACAGACTTCGGAGGGGCTCCCTAGGCCCAAGCACTATAACACTGCGGCGTGCAGCACGATCCACACAAATATTACTGCGGCGTGCAGTCCGATCCAATATATATATATGTATATATCTCTATACTGCTGCGGCGTGTAGCCCGATCCCATGATATACACCAGCGCTCACTGGAATGTGTGCAGACTCAGACTCCGAAGGGGCTCCTACAGCCCAAGCGCAATAATACTGCGGCGTGCAGTCCGTCCCACATGTATATTACATGTATATCACATGTACATCAGTCCGATCCAATATATGTACTGCTGCGGCGCGCAGCCCGATCCAATATAGGTATATATATATATATAATACCTCGTAATGGGTCCTCGACCCTATTCCAGTAATATAGACTTGGCCTTTCAGGCCCAATATAACATCTCGTAGTGGGTCCTTGACCATGTCTCATCTCAATCGGTATAAACTTGGCCTTTCAGGCCCACTCGGCTAGAATAGGGAATTCCACCCTAGATAATCTCTCTCAATGTACACATCTAGTACAGGCTCATATTATGCTATACGGCTAGAGCCATGGCTGAGTGTATATTTCCAACACGATATAAGGGTCACCTAGCTTTATAGGTTCCCTAATGCTCTACAGATCGGCACAAGGCCCCAAACATGGCTTTTAGCCCTATTGTATAGTTGTAATATCAGTAACAGTCATACCACACAGTATTCTATTAGCCGGGAAGGACTAAGTCCGAACCCCCAATCACAATGTCACCACGCCCGTCATAGAACGTGTGTCTCATCTCAATATAGCACTGTGAAGTGCTAGTACGGGGTTTCAAACCCTCGGTACATTGTTTACTACTACCACTCACCTCGAACCGGTAGAAGCTTCAATCCGCCTTGCGCTTGCCTCGCAAATCAATCTCCTCGGGTGCCAAATCTGCTCAAAATCATAGAGAATGCATCAATATATGCTAATTTCACGAAATTCATTCGAAATAACCCAAATTATATCAAAACCCACAAGTTGTCAAAACCCGACTTTTGGTGCGCTTCTCGAAAAATTATAAAAGTTACATATTCGGAACCCTCGTCTCAATACGAGTCTAGGCATATCAAATTTACCAAAATCGGACTCCATTTGCCCACTCAAATCGGTGTTTTTCTTTAATTTAGGCCTAGGGCTCAAACCCACCTTTAATCTTCCATTTACAGAAATTTAACCCATGATTTCATGTTAAAATGATGTAATTAAGCCACAAAACTTACCTCCAACGAATCCCCGATGAATTACCAGCAATTCACGTCAATTTCTTCTCTTGGAACTCAAAAATGGCGTTTTTGGGTATTAAACCCGCGACTGGTTCTGTTCTGAACTTATCTTCACTGTCGGCCTCTTTTCTTCATCGCGTTCGCGACGCCTCTCACGCGAACGCGATGCCTTTTTCCTCTTCTTCATCGCGAACGCGACACTCTCTCACGCGTCCGCGAAGATCAACTCCTCGGCCTCCTGACTTTTACTCTACGCGAACGCGGCGTGAAGTCACGCGTCCGCGATGCCTTACCTTTTCCTCTTACGCGAACGCGACCCACCCCATCGCGAACGCGATGGCCAACTGGCCCCAACCTACACGAACGCGGCATTGCCCTCGCGAACGCGATGCCTTACTGAACCTGGCCTACGCGAACGCGTGCCCTTCATCGCTTACAGCACACCATTTCATGCTTCCAAATGCCGGATGATGGTCCGGATTCACCCCGAGGCCCCCGGGATCCCAACGAAAACCACCAACATACCCCAAAACACGATACGAACTTGTTCCAATCATAAAAACACCATCCTAAACATCAAAATCACCAATTACACACGGATTCAAGCCTAAATTTCTTAAAACATTCCGAATTACACATTCGATGAAAAACCCAACCAAACCACGTCCGAATGACCTGAAATTTTGCAGGCACATCCAAAATCACCTAACGGAGCTACTGCAACTGTCGGAACTCCATTCCGACTCCGGATCAAAATCTCACCTACCGTTCGGATTTCGCCAAAATTCAACCTTAGCCAATTCAAGCCTATTTCTACACCGGGCCTCCAAATTCAATTCCGATCGCTCCCTAAGTCACAAATCACCTTCCGGAACTAACCGAATCATCAGAATCCGATTCCGAGCCCTCTAGCTAAATAGTCAACTCTGGGTTGACTTTCCTTATTCAAGTTTCCTTCACAAAGGCTATATGCCTCATTTCCAATCCCAATCACTCCTAACTCACCCGATAGACTCTAACAATGATATAAAATTATAAAACATGTATTTACAACATAACGTGGTGGTAATTCCCGTGACGACGGGTCGGGTCGTCACACAACTAGATTTTAAGCAAACGCTCGTCCTCGAGCGGGTCAAGAAACATACCTGAAGTCTCAAATAGCTGAGGGTATCTGCTCCGCATCTCTTGCTCGACCTCCCAAGTAGCCTCCTCCACGGGTCGACCTCTCCACTGAACCTTAACTGATGCAATCTCCTTTGACCTCAACTTCCTTACTTGGCGACCCAAAATAGCAATAGGCTCCACATCATATGATAGATCACCATCAAGCTGAATGGTACTGAAGTCTAATACATGAGACGGATCCCCAATGTACTTCCGGAGCATAGACACATGGAATACTGGATGAACGCTGGATAAGCTGGGTGGCAAGGCTAACTCATATGCCACCTCTCCAACTCTCCTGAGTATCTCAAAAGGACCAATGTACCTGGGACTCAACTTCCCTTTCCTCCCGAACCTCATGACACCCTTCATGGGTGAAACCTTCAGCAATACTCTATCACCAACCATGAAAGACAACTCTCGAACCCTACGGTCCGCATAACTCTTCTGGCGAGGACCGTGCTGTGCGAAGCCTCTCTCGGATCAACTTTGCTCTATCCGGAGCATCTCGAACTAACTCGGTCCCTATCAATCTATCCTCGCCGGAGCTCAAACCATCCTACGGGAGATCTACGCCGTCCCGCCATACAATGCCTCGTACGGGGCCATCCGAATACTCGACTGGTAGCTGTTGTTGTAGGCAAACTCGGCAAGTGGTAAGAATTCATCCCACGAACCACCAAAGTCAATCACACATGCTCGCAACATATCCTCCGGGATCTGAATAGTACGCTCAGACTGCCCGTCTGTCTGGGGGTGAAATGCGGTGCTCAACTCAACCCGCGTACCCATCTCTCGCTGAAATGCTCTCCAAAACTGAGAAGTGAACTGAGTGCCTCTGTCAGATATAATAGACACCGGGACCCCATGCAATCGGACAATCTCTCGAATAAAGATCGCTGCCAACCGCTCCGATGAGTAGGTAGTACTAACTGGAATGAAGTGAGCTGACTTGGTCAGCCTATCCACAATCACCCATACAGAATCACACTTCCTCGCTGTCCGAGAGAGTCCAGTAACAAAGTCTATAGTGATCCTCTCCTATTTCCACTCGGGAATAACCATACGCTGGAGAACACCGCCCGGTCTCTGATGCTCATACTTGACCTGCCGGCAATTGAGGCACTTAGCTACATGCCTAACAATATCCATCTTCATTCTCCTCCACCGGTAGTGCTGTCTCATGTCTTGGTACATCTTTGCGGCACCTGGGTGAATAGAGTACCGCGAGCTGTGTGCCTCCTCAAGTATCAACTCCCGCAAACCATCAACATTGGGCACACATATACGGCCCTGCATTCTCAAAACACCATCACTGTCGATAGTCACCTCTCTAACATCATTATGCTGCACTTTGTCCTTAAGGACAAGCAAATGTGGGTCATCATACTGTCGCTCCCTGATGCGATCATATAAGGAAGATCGAGAAACAACACAAGCCAACACTCAACTCGGCTCCGAAATATCTAATCTCACTAGCCGATTGGCTAGAGCCTGAACATCATAAGCAAATGGCCTCTCCCCAACTGGGATGAAAGCTAAGCTGCCCATGCTAACCGCCTTCCGACTCAAGGCATCGGCCACCACAATGGCCTTCCCGGATGATACAAAATAGTGATATCATAGTCCTTAAGCAACTCCAACCACCTCCGCTGTCTCAAATTAAGGTCCTTCTGTCTGAATAAGTGCTGAAGGCTGCGATGATCCGTGAACACCTCACAGGAGACACCATACGGGTAATGCCTCCAAATCTTCAAAGCATGAACTATGGCTGCTAGCTCCAAATCATGAACAGGGTAGTTCTTCTCGTGGGGCTTCAACTGACGAGAAGCATAAGCAATGACCCTACCCTCCTGCATCAACACACAACCAATGCCCACTCATGAGGCATCACAATATACAGTATAAGAACCTGAAGCTGTCGGTAGAATCAAGACTGGTGCTGTGGTCAGTGCTGTCTTGAGCTTCTGAAAGCTCTCCTCGCACTCCTCGGACCATAAGAAAGGAACACCCTTCTGAGTCAATCTAGTCAAGGGTGAAGCAATAGAAGAGAACCCCTGAACGAATCGGCGATAATACCCTGCCAATCCCAGAAAGCTACGGATCTCAGTAACTGAGGTCGGTCTGGGCCAACTCTGCACTGCCTCGACCTTCCTCGGATCTACCCGAATACCATCACAGGACACCACGTGCCCTAAGAATGCCACGGACTCAAGCCAGAACTCACATTTGGAGAACTTAGCATATAGCTTCTCCTCCCTCAATCTCTGCAATACAATACTCAAATGCTGAGCATGCTCCTCCTGACTACGGGAGTAGACTAGAATGTCATCAATGAACACAATCACAATTGAATCCAAATAAGGCCTGAACACACTGTTCATCAGATGCATAAATGCTGCTGGGGCGTTGGTCAGCCCAAATGACATCACAAGGAACTCATAATGACCATATCAGGTCCTGAATGCAGTCTTCATAATATCCGAGTCCCTGATCTTCAGCTGATGATAGCCTGAACGAAGATCAATCTTCGAGAACACCCTAGCTCCCTGGAGCTGATCAAATAAATCATCAATACGAGGAAGAGGATACTTATTCTTCTCTGTTACTTTGTTTAGCTGCCTATAGTCAATACACATCCTCATAGATCCGTCCTTCTTCTTAACAAACAGGACCGGTGCACCCCACGGCGACACACTCGGCCGAATGAACCCCTTATCTAGGAGTTCCTGGAGTTGCTCCTTCAATTCCTTCAACTCAGCTGGTGCCATACGATACGGAGGAATAGAAATAGGCTGAGTGCCCGGCACCAAATCGATACCAAAATCAATATCCTTGTCCGGCGGCATGCCCGGCAGGTCTGAGGGAAACACATCAGGAAAGTCTCGCACAATGGGAACAGAATCAATACTGGGAGTCCGGGCCTCGACCTCCCGCACAAATGCTAAATAAGAGAGACATCCCTTCCCAACCATTCGTTGGGCCTTGAGGAAAGATATTACCCTGCTAGGTACATACTCGGTCGTGCCTCGCCACTCGATCCTCTGAATGCCCGGCATAGCCAAAGTGACTGTCTTAGCATGACAGTCCAGAATAGCATGACATGGAGATAGCCAGTCCATGCCCAATATAACATCAAAATCAATCATGCTGAGAAGCAACAGGTCTACTCGGGTCTCCAGACCTCCAATAGTGACCAAACGGGACCGGTATACGTGGTCCACAACAATAGTATCCCCTACCGGGGTAGATACATGCACTGGCAGCTCAAGACTCCCTCGGGTCGTGCCCGAATGAGGAGCAAAATATGTAGACACATAAGAATAAGTAGAACCGGGATCAAACAATACTGAGGCATCTCTGTGGCAGACTGAAATAATACCTGTAATGACATCATCAGAAGCAACAGCCTCAGATCGGCCCTGAAAAGCATAGCATCTAGCCTGTCCGCCTGATCGGCCTCCCCCTCGAGAGCGACCCCTAGCTGTCTGACCCTCACCCCTAGCTGGCGGGGCGGGTGCTGAAGTAGAATGACCAGATGACGAGGGCTGCCCCCTCTGCTGATAAGATCCGGAAACAAGACGGGGACACTCCCTACGGTGGTGCCCAAACTCTCCGCACTCGTAGCAACTCCCCGGTGCTGGGTGCTGAGACTGATAAGGACCTCTGGGGAATGGAGTGGCCAGCCGATGAACTAGGCTGAGATGAACCATGAGCAGATGGGGCATGTGAAGAACTATGAGCTGGCATGGCACCGAGAGATGGATGGCTCTGGTGCGAACCACTGATAACCCTGTCTAGGTGACCATCCGCGACGATCCGAGCGTCCCGACTGCGAAGACACGAAAGAGCGACCTCGGCTCGCGCGACTGCGGCCTCTAGTCCGAGTGCCGCCGGAACTAGCCGCTCCTCGAGGCCTCTTGGCCTCCCTCTCGTCCCGCTCCCTACGACGATCTGTCTCAATGTCGCGAGCAATATCCACGGCATCCTCAAATGTACGACTCAAAACCCTGCTCCCGAGTCATCAGAATACGAATGGGATAAATGAGGCCGTCCACGAAGCGTCCAATCCTCTCTCTGTCGGAATGAACCAACCACGGTGCATATCCGGACAACTCTGTAAACCTGATCTCATACTCTGACACTGACATGTCCCCCGACGGAGACCCTCAAACTGCCTACGCATCTCCTCTCTCCGAGATCGAGGCACCCATTTCTCCAAGAACATAGTGGAGAACTCCGGCCATGATAGTGGTGCTGCCCCTGTCGGCCTGCGGCGCTCATAAGCCTCCCACCAAGCGAAGGCTGGTCCCTGAAACTGAAAGGTAGTGAAAGATACCCCACCGGACTCCAATATCCCTGCCGTACGAAGCATCCGACGGCACTTATCCAGAAAACCTTGGGCGTCCTCGCCCGGAGCACCAGTGAACACTGGAGGAGATAACCCGGTGAACCTCTCGAGACGACGCTGCTCATCGTCCGTCATGGCTGGGACCCTGTCCCCCTGAACCTGATCTGCTAGCTGAACTGGAACCACAGGCTGAACAGGAGGAGCCTCTGGTGTCTGCAAGCCCTGCACTGCTGGCTCCGGAGTGCGTTTTGCGGGGGTCTGATGACCACCCCCGGTCCCTGATGCAGCTGCTGTGATAGTAACTGAAACCGCCTGTGCCAAGCCAGTGCAAATTACTAGTATCTGAGCCAGGGTCTCCTGGAGACCCGGAATGACAATAGGCACAGCTGGTGCCTGAACTGGCGCTGTTGGAATCTCTACAACTGGGGGCTGTGGGTCAGCTGGTACTGCATCAGCTGCCCTAACTCCGCCACGACCACGACCGCGTCCACGGCCTCTAGCAGGTGGTAGTGGTGGTCGTCCTCCACGTCCGGATGATCGAGTTCTCGCCATTTGCGAGAGAATAGAATGTCAAAGTTCAGTTCAAGTCAAAAGTAATCGCACGACAAGAATTCCAAGAATTGAAACTTTTCCTAAAAAGGTTTGCAGCCTCCCGAGGATAAGTACAGGCGTCCCCGCACCGATCCACGAGACTCTACCAACCGGCTCATGACTCGCGAGACCTGTTAACCTAGGCTATGATACCAACTTGTCACGACCCAAACCCTGGTCGTGATGGCGCCCAACACTATGCTAGGCAAGCCCGACCATATTATCCCTTAAACCAACCAATTATTAAATAAATTAAACTTAAACAGTAAATGATCATATCAGATGATAAACGAAATGTATAACGTACAAAATACGGTCCCAACCATATCGTGGTGTCACGAGACTGAGCCTCTACAGAATAGCATCCTAATACAACCAAGTCTAGGCAAATAGGAAATCAACAAGATGATAAAGAAGGAGAAACAAGCTCTGCGGACGCTGGCAGCTACCTCGTAATCTCCGCAAAAGTAGATAAGGATCAGGCAGCTACAATGTCTCAACTGCTCTCGGGCACCTGTGGATCTGCACAGAAAGTGCAGGGGAGTGGGGTGAGTATATTTCAACTCAGTGAGTAACAATAATAAATAATAACTGAAGGTAAGAACTCCTGTGCTATCACTTAGCAGTTCTAAGGCAACCCTCACAGGTGCGTCATCACTATAGTAGTACTCTAACCTCCAATCCACGTTTATCTCTACAAGATTCCACACTGAACCAACCCTCACTCGTACCCCTACGGTGTACGGCCATCTCAATATATGAAGACACATACCTCTGTCTATAATGTATAAATATTTAAGTAGTTAGTAGGATATAATTAAGTATAATGCTGCGGCGTGCAGCCCGCTCCAATACATATACCGCTGCGGCGCGCAGCCCGCTCCATTTAACGTCGACGGCGCTCACTGGGGGTGTATACAGACTTTGGAGGGGCTCCCTAGGCCCAAGCACTATAACACTGCGGCGTGCAGCACGATCCACACAAATATTACTGTGGCGTGCAGTCCGATCCAATATATATATGTATATATCTCTATACTGCTGCGGCGCGCAGCCCGATCCCATAATATACACCAGTGCTCACTGAGAATGTGTGCAGACTCAGACTCCGAAGGGGCTCCTACAGCCCAAGCGCAATAATACTGCGGCGTGCAGTCCGTTCCACATGTATATTACATGTATATTACATGCATATTACTGCGGCGTGCAGTCCGATCCAATATATATACTGCTGCGGCGTGCAGCCCGATCCAATATAGGTATATGTATATAATACCTCATAATGGGTCCTCGACCCTATCCCGGTCAATATGTGCTTGGCCTCTCAGGCCCAATATAATATATCACAGTGGGTCCTAGACCCTGTCTCAGTCAATATAGACTTGGCCTTTCAGGCCCACTCAGCTAGAACAAGGAATTCCACCCTAGATAATCTCTCTCAATGTACACATCTAGTACGGGCTCATATTATGCTATACAACTAGAGCTACGGCTGAGTGTATGTTTCCAACATGATATAAGGGTCACCTAGCTCTATAGGTTCCCTAATGCTCTACAGATCGGCACAAGGCCCCAAACATGGCTTTTAGCCCTATTGTATAGTTGTAATATCAGTAACAGTCATACCACACAATATTCTATTAACCGGGAAGGACTAAGTCCGAACCCCCAATCACAATGTCACCACGCCCGTCATAGAACGTGTGTCTCATCTCAATATAGCACTGTGAAGTGCTAGTACGGGGTTTCAAACCCTCGGTACATTGTTTACTACTACCACTCACCTCGAACCGGTAGAAGCTTCAATCCGCCTTGCGCTTGCCTCGCAAATCAATCTCCTCGGGTGCTAAATCTGCTCAAAATCATAGAGAATGCATCAATATATGCTAATTTCACGAAATTCATTCGAAATAACCCAAATTATATCAAAACCCACAAGTTGTCAAAACCCGACTTTTGGTGCGCTTCTCGAAAAATTATAAAAGTTACATATTCGGAACCCTCGTCTCAATACGAGTCTAGGCATATCAAATTTACCAAAATCGGACTCCATTTGCCCACTCAAATCAGTGTTTTTCTTTAATTTAGGCCTAGGGCTCAAACCCACCTTTAATCTTCCATTTACAGAAATTTAACCCATGATTTCATGTTAAAATGATGTAATTAAGCCACAAAACTTACCTCCAACGAATCCCCAATGAATTACCAGCAATTCCCGTGAGTTTCTCTCTCTAGAACTCAAAAATGGCGTTTTTGGGTATTAAACCCGCGACTGGTTCTGTTCTGAACTTAACTTCACTGCTAGCCTCTTTTCTTCATCGCGTTCGCGACGCCTCTCACGCGAACGCGATGCCTTTTCCCCTTCTTCATCGCGAACGCGACACTCTCTCACGCGTCCGCGAAGATCAACTCCTCAGCCTCCTGACTTTTACTCTACGCGAACACGACGTGAAGTCACGCGTCCGCGATGCCTTACCTTTTCCTCTTACGCGAACGCGACCCACCCATCGCGAACGCGATGGCCAACTGGCCTCAACCTTCGCGAACGCGGCATTGCCCTCGCGAACACGATGCCTTACTGAACCTGGCCTTCGCGAACGCGGAACCTTCCTTCGCGAACGCGAAGGCTTATTTTATGCCCAGTGATCTGCAGATTTCAGCAGACCATTTCATGCTTCCAAATGCCGGATGATGGTCCGGATTCACCCCGAGGCCCCCGGGACCCCAACGAAAACCACCAACATACCCCAAAACACGATACGAACTTGTTCCAATCATAAAAACACCATCCTAAACATCAAAATCTCCAATTACACACGGATTCAAGCCTAAATTCCTTAAAACTATCCGAATTACACATTTGATCAAAAACCCGACCAAACGACGTCCGAATGACCTGAAATTTGCGGACATATCCAAAATCACCTAACGGAGCTGCTACAAGTGTCGGAATTCCATTCCAACTCCCGGATCAAAATCTCACCTACCGTTCGGATTTCGCCAAAATTCAACCTTAGCCAATTCAAGCCTATTTCTACACCGGGCCTCCAAATTCAATTCCGATCGCTCCCCTAAGTCACAAATCACCTTCCGGAACTAACCAAATCATCAGAATCCGATTCCGAGCCCTCTAGCTAAATAGTCAACTCTTTGTTGACTTTCCATATTCAAGTTTTCTTCAAACATGCTATTTGTTTCATTTTCAATCCAAATCACTCCTAACTCACCCGATAGACTCTAACACCGATATAAAATTATAAAACATGTATTTACAACATAACGGGGTGGTAATTCCCGTGACGACAGTGGAAAAACCATAATAAAGCTCATAAAAGTGAACAAAATACAACCCGAATGTGAAATCCAAAAATACAGTAAGGACATGTCATAACTTATCAACTGCGACATCTTTCACATTAGGTCATAGACAACAACTTCAATCAATTTGTCAAATCTTTCAGTTGATTAATACATTTCGAATTATACTTCTTCAAGTAAACATTTTTCTGAAATAGTCCTCTAATAATGAATACCTTTCGAATACAACCCTTTTAAATAAATAACCTTCGAATATAAGTCACCTTATGACACCTCATCTCATAATCATACAATACGAGTCGTAATACCTAAACCCTAACACTTGGCATCATGTGCCCTCATCACACTTCATAATCATACTGACAACTCACGTGCCCAGAAGAGTCATTTTCACATGGAAGGAAAAACAAACAAAGGTGTGCGTCTATATTCAGAAATCTCAAGGAGGCTCCTATCCGATAAAGGTGCTTAGCCACGTGTATGCTTGTGCAGGTGTCCTAACATAGTTCATACCAGCTAGCAAGCATAAGGACAAGAAAGGACAACTCATATACTGCTAACATGGGGAGAGTATCAATGGAAACAACATCTCAGAACACAGTGATAATAACAAGAGATCTCCCAGGATACCGTCTCATAGTCCCAAACGAAAATGTACAGAGGATCTCACGGGATACCGTCCAGTCGTCCTAATATAAAAATACAAAAGATCTCCCAAGATACCATCCCGTAGTCCAAATATAAATATCCAGTGGATCTCTCGGGTGTCATCCCGTAGTCCATCTCATAATGCGCAAGGGATCTTCCGGGTGCAATCCCGTAGTCCCAAAAGTAAAAGTGCAGGGAGATCTCCCGGAATATCGTTCTGTAGTCCTAATTAAACATGCAGGGGATCCCCCGGGATATCTTCTCGTAGTCCCAAAGTAAACACACATGGGGATCTCCCGGGATATCTTCCTATAGTCCCAAAGTAAATACACAACGCAACAACAAAAATAATAGTTGCAGCATAATAGAAAGCTCGTACATCACAACGATACATATAAAAACAACAAAAATGACAATAATTCAAGGTAAGACAAGTAGTCAACTCAAGGATCGTAAATCACAAGGAAACGGAAGAACCAACTCATAAAGAATAACCATAGAAAGAACGTTGGCACAAAGTGAAAAATTCAACACAGAAAAACTAATGTATAGCGACGATCCCACAATATACAAGTAAATAACAAGGAAATGAACGCGAGTCAAGTAGTCCCAAATAAGGGCGAGTCAACAAAGATATAGGTTATCTAACTTCTTTTAAGGTTGGAAAAATTTCAAGGATATTCCACAATACAATTAGGGGAAAGATGAACTTTAGCTTCACTTAAGACTAAACAAAATTTCAGGAAGGATAATACTGATTCTCAAATAAGGCAAACAATTATGAGAAGATATCATGACAATAAGAGAAGCGAAATTCTTTTGTTAAGTCAACTAGGAGTCGATTAGGCAATAAGAGTGAATCATGAAGCAATTAATTTCAATTATTCATGTAGAAGTGAATCAAGTATATAGGAAACTCTGTCATGTCAAGAACACATTCCTACACAGTGAATATAGAGACCTAAGAACCCTAAAGGGCCAATTTCCCACAAATAACTCTGAGCGTGCACTCATCACCTCGTGTACACGAACTACAATCAACATAAAAGACTCAATCCTAAGGGGAAGTCCCCCACACAAGGTTAGGTACGATACTAACCTCAAAGACGACACACTAATACTCAAAAATGCACTTTTCGAGTGAAAAGACCTACGGACAACTCAAGTCTAACCAAATTAACTTTAAAGCACAAATAAAATACGTAAGAAACTATTCTGGATCATAAAGTCTCAATCTTCAACAATATCAAAACATCGGTCCAATAGTTGACCCCCATGACCACACCTCAGAACCCGACAAATTTTACAAAAACTGATTACCCATTCTGATATGAGTTCAATAATACGAAATTTATCAATTTCTGATACCATTTGGTCCCTAAAATTATGATTTTTCATTTTGAAATTTTCTTTCAAAACCAACTCTTTCCCCAACCCATAAAACAATTTAAATGATAAAAATAAAGAAAAATTCAAGGAATATATTTAATTCTAGCTAAAGAAAACTTACCCAATCGAATTTTGTGAAAAACACACAAAAAATCGCCAAGAGCCGAGCTCTAGAAGTCAAAAAGTGATAAAAATGGTGAAAAACCTGATTTTGGAATATATTCTGTCTGCCCAGGTTTTTGTGCATCGCAAACACAAAGAGAGGGTTGCGTTCGCGAAGAAGAAAAATTAAGGCTTCCAGGTTGCCCATCGCGAATGCGATGATGAGCTCGCGAACGTGGAGAAGAAGAGCAGGGACCTACGCGAATGCGTAGGGTATGTCACGAATGCGAAGAAGGAAAATGCAGGGCTTCCTGAATGCAAAAGGAGGGATGTGAATATGAAGAAGGATTTCGAGATGGTCAGCAATAAGGCATCGCGAACGTAAGAGGCTGTTTGCGATCGCGTAGAAGGATACCAGAAGCAGCAAAACATGATTTCCAAAAATGGGGAGAATATACACGTAGCCCACCCGGAACACAACCGAGATCCTCGGACCCCATCTAATCACACAAACAAGTCATATAACCTAACATAAATTCCTCGAGGTTTCAAATCGCATAAAACAATACCAAAACAATGAATCAAACTAAATATCAAACTTATGAATATCCAAATCTTCAAATATCAAATCTCATGCCGAAACCTATCAATTCAACTCAGAATAACGTCAAATTTTGCAGGCAAGTCTAAAATGACATAACGGAGCTACTCCAACTCTCATAACCACATTCCGACCCCGACATCAAAATTTCACTATTGATCTAGAAACTTAAAAAATTCAACCTTCGGCATTTCAAGCCTAAATTAATTACGAACTTCCAAAACACAATCCAAAAGCACGTCTAAGTCCAAAATCACCGTACGACGCTGTTGGAACCATTAAAAATTTATTTCGGGGCCATTTACTCAAAAGTCCAATTTCGGTCAATTTTTCATCGCTTAAACTCCTAAAACTAGATTCCTTCTTTCATTTTGACTCTAAACCATCTGTTAACTGAATTCAACCATGCATGCATGTCAATACTCATATTGTGAACCTGTTCCAAACCCTATGCCACTGAATAGAGCTTAAATTCTCAAAATGACCGGCCGGGTCGTTACATCCTCCCCTCTTAAAACCAGCGTTCGTCCTCAAACGTGCCAAGATTCGCCTCAAAGTTCTCAAATCACTGAATGCATACTTCCAGCATACACCCACAGGTGATCCCATATCATCCGAATCCACGTAAACCTGACAACATTATCTCAACTGAAATTTAGCCTTTATATCAATACCAATAAGCCTTAGAGCCAGAATTCTCACCTTCCGTCCATTTTCAACGACCCGATTCTAAATCCACACCCGGTTTAAATTTCAACTAGCTGCAACAACTTATGCCTACACCGACAAACTATAACTACACAACATACACACCACACATAGGTCCATAATAACATTTTTTATCATAATACTTGACCAAAATCAAATCTTGCATCGGCCATAAGACTCAAATTCGATAGGGAACCATTTCAAACCTCCACAACACTAACAATGATAAAATAACTATAAAAACCATACAACTAACACCCGAATCACCAATTCACAACTAATACCAATGGGCACACACCCCACAAGCTAGAACTCAAGAAGCACATAACGAAAATGACTAAATATGGAAAGAAAACACATAAAGGAACTATCAAACAAATCCGTCAAGCACAATTTTTTTCTATCAAAACTAATTTACAACACAATCTAACAAGAAAGAATTAAAGCATATAAAAGAATAACAAGGATCTCATACTGATATAACTCCCTCCACGGTACACAACCTGGTCTCAACACATCAAATCATATGAAACAACGAGGGTCCTACCGTCAACTCTGAATCTCAAGTAGGGTACACATCAAATCAGCTTGAAACTTTCACTAGATCAATTCTATCACAATTTCTAACAAGTACAGGCTCCCACACTGGTGGAGCATAATATTTACGGCTCTAGCCAAAATACGCATAAATTATATCAAGCCTACCAAGAAGGATAATAGAAATTTACTACTAGTCTCCTAACTCTCGATAATAAACAAAAACTGATGATAGACACGGCTATCACTCATAGAACCTTCCAATAGGGTCACACATAAATATAGTGTAAATCATGAAACACACCCATAAATGGAGCAACAATTAGGGGAACTCACCCCGATAAGCAGAGTTGTAAACGGGATTTATTTATTTAATTCAGAGTCGCCACTTGGGAGATTTATGGTGTCCCAAGTCACCGGTTGAATCCCAAATCGAGGAAAAGAATGACTCTGTTTAACAGTCTGCGCACCAGAAATTCGGATAAGGAATTCTGTTAACCAGGGAGAAGGTGTTAGGCATTCCAAAATTTCGTGGTTCTAGCACGGTCGCTCAACTGTCATATTTGGCTAAAAGACTTGATTTTAATACATATTATCCTATTTGTGCATTTTTCAGAATTATTTACCGTTTGTTTTTTTTCAATTATTACTACTCAAGAAAAAGAACGTTGTTTAAGAACACATTTTCGGATCACGTCACATGAAATGCACCCGGATTCTCGACACATTCTTATTCAACGTTATTGGATTTGGATTTAGGTTGCATGAAATGCACACCCGTATTTAAGAAAAGTAAAATGATAAAAAAATCTAAAGTGATTACGTATTACTACATTGCGAAGAGTCGTGAAATTAGCTAAACGGCACATCCTGAAATGTAATTATTTTTAAACAACATGTATTGGGGCCTCGCAGTTTATTTAGTGAGACTCGTCTCATCTATTTTTTAAAAGCCAACTAAGAGCCAACTATAATTTTTTTTTATAAATGATTTGTATCAAGAAGTTAATTAATTCTTAAATACAAACTCAGGCCATGAATTGTCCGATTTCAAAAAAACGAGAGAAACACCCTTTTAGCTTGAACCGCTACCTAATTCGAAACCCAATATTATACTTACAAATCATCTACCCACATTCTTATAACTCAAAAAAAAGTAGTGTTGACTTGTAACAAATTCTTAGGCCTTTAGAGTGTGGCCAAAAAAATGTAAATCATCACCAATTAGACCAAAACAAAATTATAACCCAAAAAAACAAGATATTTTATTCATTTCATTTAAACTCATTTTTTACACTTATTTTATACTGTTAAACGGATTACCAAAGAGATTTGGGTAAATGACCATGGCAAACTAATTTACTAACTTTCCTAAGTTTATTCTTTGAGTTTTAACTTGAAACACTAATATTTGAATTTTTACTCAATGAAACTTATTCAAACTAGAGCATCATATTTAAAATTGGACTTAAGTAATAATTCGAGACTCAGCTTAAAATTATTGGCAAATCTTTCGTAAACATCTATGAAACAGGCTCAATTTGTGAGCCCAAATTTCTATGCGTAAATCAATATCAGCAAATGGGCCTCAAAACTAACCCACATGGGCAAAGCCACAAATAGACCTCATATGCGGGGTTGAAAGATCGAATCCCCGTCTCGGCAGTAGCATGTGTATTTTGTTTCATGACTCGAATCTTGTTAAGGCCAGCATTCTAATTGACTTAAATGAACGAATTGAGATTGTTTCTATTATTAACTGCGAAAAATTGACTAAACATTATTCCAAACCACATTCAGACATGATGAATCAATTTTAATGCTTTCTAATTTGAATTCAACAAACATTCAAAACAAATTACTAATTATGATATAAAACAATCACATTTACTTAGTTTATGCTACTGTATTGTATACAATGACAATATACAATTAAACTTGAATTTGGCAAACAATCTCCAATTTTATCCTCAATTCAGGTTCATATCAAATGTTATAAGTCGTGTACCTGGAAATATGAATCAATGAAGAGAATAGCAGTATTAGCAATGTGCTGGGCGCCATCACGACCGGATTTGGGGTCGTGACAAACAGATCCCAACAAAACACTCAAACCCACAGAGAACTTAAGAAAAACCAACTGCAGTTTTCCAGAAAACCAAACAGCAACCAACAGGGGACTCAAGTGAACTCAAACGGACCCTTCAGACAAACTGAAATTCAGGTGATAGAACAGAAATAGAGAAGGCTTATAGAGGTTCAACTCAAACTATGAATTGGGAAAAAAACACAGGATTCAAGCCAAAACCAATGGAACAGTGTTTTTATCTTCTTAAACTTTCTCTATCAGAATCAATCCCTTTCCAATGTATTCTTTTTTCCAAGAAAACTCTCCAAATCTCTCTCTTGTTTTTCCTTTCTCTCCAGTGTGTATATCTCTATGTGAGTGTGTAAAAAAACTCTCCTCTCCCCCTCTTCCAGAATTTCCTTTTATAGACCACAACAAAACCATCCGAATATTAAACTTACTCCTTTTCCTTTAGCACATGGGTACCCCTAACCTTTTAATCATTTCCCCCTCTTAAAAGCATTCAAAATAGATTAATTTCTGCCATCATTCTCTATCCAATCCATTAATTATTGTCTAAACCTATTTTTAAATCAAAAGGTGTATTGGCAGCATGTTCTTTCTGTTCAAAACATGTGAAATGGTTCCCATGTGCACTACACCTCTTAGACAAACTAGCTGTTGGCTTTCAGATTTTAAGTTAAAAACTAACACAGCTATATCCAATTCATTCTAATTCAACAAACAAAATCAAATAAACAACCAACACAGTGATGACCCACTGCCCGGGCTTTCAAACAACAAAACTCGTGAATTAAAACGACGACATTTGTTATTCGACCATAATATATATGATTGATAACAACTGATCGACTTATGAACTTAATCGATTATAGCTTTAACGGACAGATTTCAAGAAGTCTTTTATCCGAATTAACTAATTGACGACCTTAAGTTGATTAATCGTACAAAATCATTACAATTAACAAACAATCAATCGGACAGACAATAACAAGAATGAATTGACCAAACAAAGGGTCATTCGAGAAGAAGCAGACAAAATCTAAAACACACAAACATTAATATTAAACAACCAGTATAAGAATAAATAAATGAAAAAAAAGAAGAAGAAACAATACCTTAAGAAGAAGAAATCGGAACCAGGCAGGCTTGGGATTAAATGGACTCGAACCCTTTTTTGAGGCCAAACGGGCTGTAATCGAGTGTTCTCGAATGAGAACAACTCAACTAAAACCCATTGGAACCTCAAAAATCTTCCGAACAGACTCCGAAATTTTTTTAGGGTTCTTGATGTTCGAATTTTGGGGTTGAGGGGTTAGGACTTGATTCGAACCAGACCAACCACGATTTGGTGATGAGGGAAGCTAGGGAAGTGCTTGGGGTGAGTTTGGAGTGGTTTGGCATAAGTTTTCATTTTCCGACCAAACTTCGATTCAATATTCGAAGGTATTGGAGATGATTCGAGGAAAACGAAGGACGGATTCAAGGAGAGGGAGGTGAGGGGAAGAACTGGTGTAAATTTGGAGAAGTTTGGCCACCGTCCGCCGCCGTAGGCGATTTCAGGCCGGCGGAGGACGGCAGCGTAAGGCGGGGCCAAGGTTGGTCTCTGAAGGAGAGGGAAATGAAACGGGTATTAGGGTTTTTTTTTTTAAAAAATGGCCCAACGGCCAGATTTATAAACTAGTCGTTGGAGGTCAAAAATAGCCGTTTTTGGCTTTAAAATTTAGCCAAATGGTCCCCAAACTTTAATATAACCCCAAACTTTATATAATTACACTTTTTCCCAATTCTCAACTATAAATACCCCCCCGTTCTTTCATTTTAACTCACCAATTCATCAATCTATCTTAATCTCTCTCAATCTCTCTCAATCTCTCTCAATTGCTTATATTATTATTCAAATTTTGTGAAATTTTGTGAAGTTGGTGAATTGAAGTATTCAAGTCTTCAACAATTTGCAATTTTTAATTTTGAAGAAGTTGTTCATCAATTCGGTAAAGTCGTTCCAACTCTTAATTTTTAATAATATATTTTGTGTGATTTTGTTTGCATAATTATAATTAAAATGGCATTTTCATTGAAAAAAATGTTTAGTGCTAAGGGAAAAGCTAAAATGGGTGAAAGTAGTCGTCAACCAACTAACCTTCCCCCCGGGTTCCCCGACATACCCGTCCTAGTGGTCCAATTATTCTTGATAGTGATAATCCCTGTTTTCAATTTAGCGATACTGAATTTTGTCATAATATTTCACGAGAAGATCAACTAGATAATGAAATTATGACTGCTCTTTATCCTAATTTACAAGTTCATAGGCAATTGGATTTTGATGAAACCCAACAGGATTTTGATGAAACTCAACAGGATGTAGATGAAACCCAACCGGATTTAGATGACACACCTACTAGTCCAGCTAATAACCCAACTGATGCACCACAACACCCACCTGTGCAAACACCTACTTTTAATAGACAATCTTCTAAACGCCAAGAAACGTCATTAGTTTGGAAATTTTTTAGTCAACTAAGAGATCAAAATAAGGCTCAATGTAATTATTGTAAAAAATTATTGGTGCATAAATTTACCGGAGACCGTAGTGGCACGGGTAGTTTGACTAGGCACATACAAACACACCCTACTGAAAAAGCTAAATATAACAGATTAAAAGCACTGCTAGAGGGGACAAGTGTAGAAAATGCGGGTAACCCTAGTACAGGTTCTAATCTAGTTCAACCTGGAATTAACACTGTCATCGGAGGTATATTATATTATGATCCAAATAAAGATAGGGAAGAATTAGCAAAGATGGTTACCGTTATGTGTTTGCCGTATACTTTTCCTTCTAATCCTAATTTTGTGCATTATATTAGAAAAGTTTTTAATCCTACTTATAAAGGTTGGCCTCGTGCAACAGTGAAGGCTGATATATATAAATTTAAACATGAATACGAACAATATTTGCGTTATTTATTTAGTCATATAACTAATAGAATTTCTATTATCACCGATATTGGTAGAAGTAATAATGATTGTGACTACCTAACTGTTACTAGTCACTGGATAGACGAGGAGTGGATAATGCAAAAACGCATTCTTGCGTATAGAATAATTAACTCCCGTCACACAGGTAAGTTTATCGCTAACATTGTTGGTGATATTTGTAGATATTTTTGCATTAATGATAAAATAATGTCAATTTCTATGGATAATGCTTCTAGTAACACTAGTGCAGTAGGCACTCTTACAAACACATTAAATCCTGCATTTAGTAATATATTCCATGTTAGATGTATTTGTCATATTTATCATTTAATTGTCGGTGATGGTATGCGAATTTTAAATGTAGAAATTGAAAAGGTTAGAATGGCTCTTAATTGGCTTTTTTATTCTAACCGCGGAAGTAGACTTAGGGAGTATTATAAAAAATGTGATGAATATGGCCTTAGAGAAAGAAAGGTTCCTAAACCTTGCCCCACTAGGTGGAATTATATGTACGAAAGTTTAGTAGTTGCTTACGAATATAGGAATCCTATTAATGCAACGTTCAATGCTCGGGTTGGAGGTGTGGATGATGATGAAATGCTTACAACCCAAGATTGGACTAATGTTAAAACTCTTATAGATTTTTTAGAACATTTTCACGCTGCTACAAATGTATTTTCCGGACAATATTATCCAACTATTTCTAATTGTTTAGTTTATATTGCAGCATTATGTGCATTATTTGTGGATTATAACGAGGGTGGGCCTATTTATGAACTTGCTATAAATGCAATGAAAGAAAAATTTAAAAAATATTTTTCCCTATCCCTCCTATTTATGGTGTAGCAGCATTTTTAAACCCTACAATGAAATTAGGAGGTCCTCATTTTTGGTATACAAATATTTATAACGCTTTAGATCTTACGGTAGAAGAACGTGCTACTCTTGCAGATGCAAAAGCATCCATTAAAATTAATACTCAAACAATTTATAATGCATACCAACAAGCCTTACAAAATTCTAGGCCAAATGTTTCAACCCCTACTTCGTCTACTTCACAGTCGTCCAAAAGAGCCGCGGGCTTGAAGGCACTTAAATCTTGGACGGAGTTTAGGGGTTCTCAAGGAGATAATTTTGATGAATCTTCCCAACTAAATGAGCTTCAAGTTTATTTGTCGCAGGGACTAGAGAAGGAGAATCCAGACGGGAGTTTTGAGCTTTTGGAATGGTGGAAGTTACGGGAAAAATATTTTCCTGTTCTTGCAAGGATGGCTCGCGATATATTATCTATTCAAGCTTCAACAGTTGCATCAGAGAGCGCCTTCAGTCAAGCAAGACTTCAAATAGGAGATCATAGAGCATCTATGAGGGAGAGCTTGGAGAAGTCGGTGCTATTTAGAGATTGGATCCGCTCGGAAAGAAGAAACTTTGGACTTGCAGAATCACAACCGGATGTGGATGAAGCTTACGAAGAAATGATTGCAGAACTTGCAGAGGATGCTGCTTCGCCGGGAAGTGGTGATGAACAAGCTTCTTTTCCACCACCGCCAACGGAACCTCCTCCAAATCTTGAAGGATTTATGAGATTTGTTAGAGATATGTAGATTGTGTTGTAAATTGTACTTTGGCACATCTTATTTAGTTTTTTTCCTTTTAATGGTGGTATTAGTACCTTGTTGTGCTCATTCCATTGGGGGGAGAAGACTAATAAAGATATGTCATTTTTAGTAATAAAAATTATTACACAATTGTTTGATTTATCTCTTAATACATAATATATATCTATTTAATACATATACATATAATATATATACTTAACACATATATATAACTTAATATATATATATATATATATATATATATATATATATATATATATATACTTAACATATATATAAACTTATATATATATATATATATACGTAACATATATATACTTAACACATATATATATAATTTAACTTATATATATACTTCTTAACTTATATAAACTTAATATATATATACTTAAGTTAAGTACTTAAAACAATAACATATATATATATATACTTCATATATACTTATTAAATAATTTTTTTTTAATTAAAAGCCCACGAAGCCCACGAAGCCCGCCAGGCCCGGCCCGCCAGGCCCGGGACCACGTGGGCTTAGGCCCGTCACGGGCCGGTCTTAACCACCGGGACCGCCAGGCCCGGGACCGCCAGGAAAAAGCCCACGAAGCCCAGGACCGCCCGGGACCGGCCCGCCAGGCCCGTTTAGGCCCGGGACCGGCCCACCGGACAGCCTTAATCTGGACCAGAAATATTTTTGGGCTTGCTTGATTTAATTGAATTTGGCCCAATCCTTTTCTCTTTGTTTCTTCACTTTGTTTCTTTTTTCTTCTTTTTAAATTTAGCTCCTAATTAAACAAAATTCTAATTACACTACAGAAAAAAAAATCAAATTAAAATTACAAAAGTACTAATTAAGTTACACTAATAATTATCACTTTATTATCACACTCAATTTAAACATCAACTAAAGATAAATCACACGATTTTGATATTAAACACTAAAAAATGCAAAAATACAATTTTTTTGTTATTTTTCTTAATTTAAACAAATATGCACACAAAAATAATAAGACAATTAACACAAAAAATCCACAGATATTACCACAATACAAAAAACGATTTTATTTTGAATTTATGGGAGTAATTCTCATATACGGCAAAAATAGTGTAAATCATGAAACACACCCATAAATGGAGCAACAATTAGGGGAACTCACCCCGATAAGCAGAGTTGTAATGAACTACGAATGGTGCTCCTCTATGTCAAATCAAAATCATACCTGAATGATATCATCTGGCGCAACAACCTTAAGCCTACCATATGAAACACATCAACGGTCGGGCCTCCCCTTCTTGGTTGCCCTCTACTCACCTGAATACCTTGTTGTAACACATCTGCCCAAAATCTGGGGAAATCTCTCACCATGTGGCTAGCATCTCTGCTGACGTGGCTGTGGGAACTATGCGTTATAGGTAATTTGAGACCGATAAACACCTGAATCATTATGAAGCATGAGGCGCAAACTGAACTGGCTAACCCACGAACCTTCACCATGTCCTACCCTGCCTCCAAAATAAGGGCAAATAGATCTCTCCGGTCCACGATTCCTCTTTGCCTCCCTGTACACACACACACACACTCTCTCTCTAGATCTCGTCTTCCCTCTCGCTCCCTGTCCCATACGCTCTCAAACCAGCGAGCGATCCCTACCACCTACTAAAATGAAACATCCGAATCCAACTCTCGAGCCATGCTAAACTGAAGTGATTGAGTTACAAACTCTCTAAAAAAATCTCTGAAACTAAACCTATGTAAGTGAAACTGCATCGGCTGATTACCTAACTCATATGTCTACCACCACTGATAAGTCACTCCGTCCAGCCGGAACGTAGTAAAATCAACCCCGCTCATCTCTACAATACACATAGTATTGATAATGCGATGGCACTCCTCTCTAAAACTCATTCTGCTCTCTTAAGACAACTGGCCGAATGTAGGAGGTTCATATTTTGATGAGCCTTGCAAATCTTAGTTGTTCTCCCTCGGATGTTGCTGCCCTGACCATGGGCTGAATTGGACCACAAATTGTACCGCCAAGACACCTGGGAGCTGACTAATTGAAACTCGTTGCTCTGAGTGTGGTCTAGTTGCGGCACATACTCCTCATTGGCCTCTGCCTCTAGTGACACCTGCTTCAGGGGAACCTCTATCGATAACAGCAGCTTGTGTCCTCACCACCAGTGAGAGAATAGAATGATAAAAGTTCATACTCGGGCATCAATAAGCTCGCACTATAGGAATGAAAAAAGTGAGATTGTCCTAATAGTTCCATAGCCTCTCAAAATAAGTGCAGACATCTCCGTACCGATCCGCAAGACTCTACCAAACTCGCTTTCAATTCGTAGCACCTATGAACCTAGAGCTATGATACTAACCTATCACAAACCAATTTTTCCCTCCATTGGGTTTCGTAATGGCAACTAGTCTTAAGGACTAGGTAAGCCTACTAAAATGCGGAATAACAACAATACTAATAACAACCATAATTCTTCTGAGATAAATCCTTTAAACAATGAACAAGTTCACAAAATCCGGTAGTACAAGTCATAAGCTCTACAAAGTTTCGCTACAATTTCTAAACACAACCGTATGGAAACAAGCATAACATTGTGAATATAAAATAGGAAGGTGACTCCGAAGCCTGCGAATGCAGCAGCAGGGCTACCTTGAGACTTCTCGGCAAGAATTCGAACAGTTACTAGCGAACAATATCTGAATCTACACAAAACAATATGCAGAAGTGTAGTATGAGCACATCACAATAGTGCCCAGTAAGTATCAAGACTAACCTCGATGGAGTAGTGACGAGGAACAATCAAGACTCCCACTAGTCTAATAAGTAGAACAAACATAAGTATAAAAACAATCGAACATGATATCAATATAAAGGCTAATCGATATTGCTAACAATATAGTAACTACAATAAGGAAGGAAACAACAAGTAACAGTGGAAAAACCATAATAAAGCTCTTACAAGTGAACAAAATACAACCTGAATTCGAAATCTACAAATACAATAAGGACATGTCATAACTCATCAACTGCGACATCTTTCACATTAGGTCATAACAAACAACTTCAATCAATTATTTAAATCTTTGAGTTGATTAAAACATTTTGAATTATACTTTTTCAAGCAAACATTATTCTGAACCTCCAATAATGAATACCATTTGAATATAACCTTTTCAAATAAATAACCTTCGAATATAAGTCACCCTATGACACCTCATCTCATAATTGTACAATACGAGTCTTAATACCTGAACCCTAACGCATGGCATCATGTGCCCTCGTCAAACCTCATAATCATACTCATAACTCACGTGCCTAGAAGAGTCATTCTCATATGGAAGGAAAAAAATAAAAGGTGTGCATCTATATTCAGAAATCTCTAGGAGGCTCATATCCGATAAAGATGCTTAGCCACGTGTATGCTTGTGCAAATGTCCTAATATAGTCTATACCAGCTAGCAAGCATAAGCATAAGAACGAACAACTCATATACTGTTAACACGCGGATAGGATCAATAGAAAAAACATCTCAGAACACAATGACAATAAAAAAAGATCTCCTAGGATACCGTTCCGTAGTCCCAAACGTAAATGTACAGAGATCTCACGGGATATCATCCTGTAGTCCGAATATAAATATACAAAGGATCTCCTGAGATACCATCCCATAGTCCAAATATAAATATCCAGTAGATGTTCTGGGTGTCCTCCCATAGTCCATCTCATAATGCATAGGGGATCTTCAGGGTGCAGTCCCGTTGTCCCAAAAGTAAATGTGTAGGGGGATCCCGGAATACCGTTCCGTAGTCCCAAAGTAAACATGCAAGGTGATCTCCTGGGATATCGTCTCGTAGTCCCAAAGTTAACATGCAGGGGGGATTTTCTGGGATATCGTACCGTAGTCCCAAAGTAAATACATAGCGCAACAATAGAAATAACAGTTGCAGCACAACAAAAAGCTCGTAAATCACCATGATACATTTAACAACAACAAAAATGACAATAATTCAAGGTAATACAAGTAGTCAACTCAAGGACTGTAGATCACAAGGAAATGGTAGAACCAGCTCACAAGGAATAACCATAGAAAGAGCGTTGGCATAAAGGGAACAGTTCAACACAGGAAAACTAATGTACAGAGATGATCCCACAATATACAAGTAAATAACATAGAAATCAACGCGAGTCAAGTAGTCCCAAATAAGGGCGAGTCAACAAAGATATAAGTTATCTAACTTATTTTACAGTTGGACAAATTCAATGATATTCCACAATACAATTATGGAAAAGATGAACTTTAGCTTCACTTAATACTAAACAAAATTTCAGGAAGGATAATAATGATTCTCAAATAAGACAAACAATTATGAAAAGATAGCATGACAATAGGAGAAGCGAAATTCTTTTGTTAAGTCAACTAGGAGTCGATTAGGCAATAAGAGTGAATCATGAAGCAATTAATTCAAATTAATCATGTATCTGCTACACAAGGTTAGGCAACATACTTACCTCAAAGACGATACATCGATACTAAAAAACGTAATCCTCGGGTAAAAAGACCTCTATATGTCTCAAGTCTAACCAACTTAACCTCAAAGCACAATTAAAACACATAAGCAACTATTCCGGATCATAAAGTCTCAATCTTTAACAAAATCCAAACATCGATACAAAAGTTGACCCCCGGGTCCGCACCTCGGAACCGACAAATTTTACAAAAACTGACTACCCACTCCGATACGAGTTCAACAATATAAAATCTATCAAATTTCGATACATTTGGTCCCTCAAATCATAATTTTTCATTTTTCATTTTTCTTCAAAACCAACTCTTTCTACAACCCAAAACACAATTTAAATGATAAAAATAAAGACAAATTCATGTAATATATGTAATTCTAGTTGAAGAACACTTACCCAAATGAATTTCATGAAAAAACCATCAAATATCGCCAAGAACTGAGCTCTAGAAGTCAAAAAGTGATAAAAATGGTGAACCCTCGGTGTTGGAATATATTCTGTCTGCCCAGGTTTTTGTGCATCGCGAACATGAAGAGAGGTCCGTGTTCGCGAAGAAAAAATTAAGGCTTCCTAGGTTGCCCATCGCGAATGCGGAGAATAAGAGCTGGGACCTACGCAAACGCGTAGGGTATGCCGCGAACGCGAAGAACAAAAATGCAGGGCTTCGCGAATGCGAAAGGAGGAATGTGAGCACGAAGAAGGATTTCGAGATAGTTAGCGAAAAGGCATCCCGAACGCGAGAGGCTTTTTGCGATTGCGTAGAAGGATACCAGAAGCAACAAAAAAGTAGTTCCAAAAACGGGAAAAAATACTCGTAGCCCACCCAGAACACACCCGAGGCCCCCGGACCCCATCTAATCACACAAACAAGTCATATAACCAAACACGAACTCGCTCGAGGTTTAAAATCACATGAAGCAGTACCAAAACAATGAATCAAACCAAAAATCAAACCTATCAATATCCAAATCTTCAAATATAAAATATCATGCCGAAACCTATCAATTCAATTCGGAATAACGTCAAATTTTGTAGGCAAGTCCAAGATAATATAATGGAGGTGCTCCAACTCTCAGAAATACATTCCGACCCCAACCTCAAAATTTTACTATTGATCCGTTAACTTCAAAAATTCAGCCTTCAGCATTTCAAGCCTAAATTAACTACGGACCTCCAAAATACAATCCGAACACAAGTCTAAGTACAAAATCATTATACAAAGTTGTTGGAATCATCAAAAACTTATTGCGGGGCCATTTACTCAAAAGTCCAATTCTGGTCAAATTCTCATCACTTAAACTCCCAAAACTAGATTCCTTCTTTCAATTTGACTCTAAATCATCCGTTAATTGAATTCAACCATGCACGCAAGTTGATACTCGTATTATGAAGCTGTTCCTGACCCTACACCGTTGAATGGAGCTTAAATTCTCAAAATGACCGGACGGATCGTTACATAATTGATATTTGTGGATCGGGCCGATCACCTCGGTAGAAATATATGCATCTATGGTTCGTGCGATTCGACCCTCTAGTAGTGCATAGTTTATTTTTTGTTGGATCGGACTGTCGACCTCGGCATAACATGCGCATGATATCTATGTGAAATTATTAATGACTTGCTTGTTAAATGGTTTGAAATATAAATGGCTAACTATGATATCATTAAGGGCATGACTAAGTAATTCTTATTACAACTGTTATATAATTGTGACTTTTATGCCTAGCATAATACCATATTATATTATTTAACCCTAGTAGGTATCAAGCTGACATCTCGTCTCTACCTCTTCGAGATTAGACAGGGTACTTATTGGGTACATATTATTTATGTATTCATACTACGCTTCTGTACTTCATTTTATAGGCTCTGAGGTAGGTACATTTGGCTATCAGACTGGTGTCTGTCCCTGACCATAGTCTGAGGCTTTCAGGGTGAGCTGATTCCCTTCCTTTGCCGATCAGTAGCTTGATGGAGTCTCTCTTACTTTTGACTATTTATTTTGTTTCACACAGTATGATAGATCCATTTTTTTATATATTTTACTAGTAGCCCACAACTTGTGACACTATGTCTTGTCACACACATTAGTAGACTAATCTTTTGGGTTGTATAATTATTACTGAATGTTGCTTATTACCAAATATTTTAAATTTCAAATTAAGAAATGGACATAACTGTTTTAGTTAAGGAAAGTCAAGAATTCACTAATATTTGCCATCACGACCTGAGGTGAAAATTGGGTCGTGACAACATGGGCATCATGTTCAAGGCCTTTTGGAGAAGAACATGGTGTTCAATTTTTATACTAAAAGTCTGTTTGGAAAGCCACCACGTAATTGGAATTGGTGTAATTACTAGGGTAGTAATTACACAGCCTAGTAATTACTCAGTTGTGCAATTACGACGACCTGTTTGTTTGTCATAGTGTAATTACAGTGTAATTACAAGTATACTGTTTGGTTGTACAAGTGTAATTACACAATTAGATTAAATTTTAAATTAAGTAATTATCAAAACTTAAAAGTTAATATACTAAATATATGCATATAAATTTTTATAAGTATAAATAATATTATATGTGATATTTAAGATGTATATTTTTCATGAATATACATTAATAAGTAACCATATATAAACTAATATTGTAAAAATTTATCTATATATTTTAAATTAATAATATTTAGTTTAGACACGTACAAAAAGTAAAAATATACGTTATGTTGTAAGCATTATGGAATTTATATTTGATTAAATAAATTAATATTTATAAATATAATGTCATAACATTATTCAAATGTTTGACAAAACCGATCTATCAATTTTAACTAGAAAATGAACAACATGCAAGTGAGCCAATACTACTAAAACAAGTAAATTAGAACCATGAATGTAACATAATTTAAAAATTAAAAAAAACTTATTTAGCATATGTAAAATTCCAACATAATAATAGTAAGTTCCACTATAATTTTAGATTATGAAACATAATCAGTTTATAACCACATTCAACAATGAAATTCCACTTTAATTACATCACTCGTTATATGATAAGTTTGTAAATGACTCATTATTTATAATATTAGGAGGTGAAGTTTCAAAAAATAAAATAATAAAATAAATAAAAATAAAATATAAGCAATTACATGAAATAATAAGAAATAAAGGAAGAGAAATAACGTACAAAGAAAAATATATTTTACAATTTTAAAAGAAATTAAAAAGTAAAAATAAAAATAAAAAATTAAAATAATTGGAATAAAAAGTTATAAAGAAAATAAATTAAAATAAAATAAAAAGGAACGAAAATAAAAAATAACCTTGTAATTACACAGTGTAATTACCACCAATTCTAACCTCCCCCTTGAGAATTGGAGAGTGTAATTATATCCCTCCAATTACACCCAATTCCATGTTGACCAAGTAATTACTTGACCAAACAAACATGCCAAACTGTGTAATTACAACCAATTACACCCAAATTCAATTCCTAGGTAGCTTTCCAAACATGCTCTAACAGATTTTTCTTTTTTACAGGTGAATATACTATACTTAGGCTATATCTCTTGATGAAACTCTAGGCGATTGTATTAGTACATAGTACTCATTCCACTAGAGTAGAATTAAGGGTAAGCATAAGTATAGAGGCTCGGAACACCGGTGATCCAAAGTGTTTTGGATGGAGGCAGATCATACCACTCAATTTCAATTATGAGTTGGTCCATAAATCATATGGTGATAGCCATCTTCAGCTGGACAAACACAAGATAAATAATAGGGATCTTATACAAACACAATAGAAGACAAAAATACCCAGGAAATATGGAATAAGGAATTGGGCAGCTAATACAGGGAGCCAGGCAATGAGGACAGTAGAACTTCAATGTTCAAATGTTGTTGCAGATCAGCATATCCAAATACTATGAAAGGAGGATATGGCGATAGAGGTTTTTTCTAACTTTGTGCTTTGTTTTGCAGGGAAGTTTACTGTATCTATGTCCTATTATTAATACAATTCTAAGGGTGGTTTTAGCATGTTATGCTCAATCCCTTGTAGGAGTATTGATAGTAAGCATAAGCATGGAAGCATGGGGAGGTTTATCCAAAATCCTCGACATTGGACGTTGAGAATCAAAGATGATGTGTCTATAATTTACACATTGAATTGCCTTCAACTAGTGGTATTAGTACAATGTACTCAATCCAGCAAAAGAAATTTGTGGGTAAGCATAGAATAGCAACAGAGACAGGACAAGACAAATATGGTATCAATATACCACACTACAAAATTGGCTCAAAATCAAGTTATGAGCATGTATACACATGTAAGTTTTGGTTTGGAAGGGCAGTAGCTCATCTTTAGCAACAATACATAATGACAACTATATTAAGAGCTCAAGAGAACACACAAGTACTGGACATGATTTTAACAGCGAACCGAAGCTACAGACATGGACAGTGCTAGAATGTAAAATGCGGAACTGGACCACCAATAGATAGAAATATGGCTATATGTGCAAGCAACGGCAAATATATGAGGGCTAAAAATGTAAAAGGCTAGTTTTATTCAGTTATTAGATTGTATGTCTAGTTTAATTTTAGATCAATGTGTAATATTAATTTTGGGCATTCTATGCTCAAAGTTAGTAATAAGGGCGTTGTATTTATTAAGTATTACAGTCTTACACTATGTAAGTCTTACACTATGTAAGACAACACGCTACTTATTTTGTTTATTTTCGTTAATTATTAATAAAAATAAGTCCTAGGCCCAGCCTAGTGGACTACTAAAAAAAGGACTACATGTTCTCAACTTTTGAACTTATAACTCTAAGTTCGGGACTTTAGGACTACATGTCTTTAACTTTTGAACTTAACTTCAAGACTTCGGGACTACATGTCCTTAACTTTTGAACTTTTAACTATAAGTTTAGAACCAAGTGTCCTTAACTTTAGAGCTTGTTCGTCTCAGGACATATTGTCCTTAACTTTTGGGCTTCTTAGCCTAAGTTCAAAACCTATTGTCCTTAACTTTTGAGCTTGTTTCTCTAAGTTCAGGACTTCAGGACCTATTGTCCTTAACTTTTGTACTTGTAACTGTAAGTTCGGGACCTATTGTCCTTAATTTTTGGGCTTCTTTGCCTAAGTTCAGGACTTATTGCCCTTAACTTTGAGCTTGTTAGTCTAAGTTCAGGACCTATTGTCCTTAATATTTTGAACTTATAACTGTAAGTTCATGACCTATTGTCCTTAACTTTTGAGCTTGTTAGTCTAAGTTCAGGACCAAGTGTCCTTAACTTTTGAACTTGTAACTCTAAGTTTAGGACCAAGTGTCCTTAAATTTTAAACTTGAAACTCGAAATTCGGGACTAAGTATTTTTAACTTTTGAACTTGAAAGTGTAAATTGAGTATCCATAAATGTATGTTCTAAGTCCTTTCCCATGCGTGTACGTACTAAGTGGGAAGTCTTTTAAGAACTTTTATATGCCCCTCCTCTACAAGTGTAGCTGCAGCTTCCACCAATAAAATAATCCCATCAAGCTAATGAACTCCTACTGTATAGATGCACCACAACTTTGGGTTACCAGTGTCCCACAAGTTTATCTAATTAATTTTCTTTTTAATTGATTAGTATTTAATTAGTGAACATTCTTACTTTTCATGATTTTGTAAATTATTATGTGCATCTTTCAAAGGTTTCAAAAACGTTGATTCCACAGCAGTCCCATCGGAAAATCCTTCCGTCTCACAACAGTTTTTCTCCCTAACATATGAAAGAGATAGAAAAAAAGGTAATAAGTCTTTTTATATTAATTGTAATAGACTAATGACTACTATTGTTAAGCATTAAAAATACTGGATAAAAAGTAAATACTTCTTTAAAAAAGTGGCTACCCACGCAATTTTTACCCCGTTGTTACCCATGTAAGAATTAGCCCATTTCTCTCTGTTTACAGAAAAGATGTTTCTGTATTTTCTCCGGTAAATCCACTACTTAAGCGTGAGTGTAATGGACCACCAGTTGTAAATAAGACATTATCTGTCGTATACAGCCCAATGAAATGCCGAGAAATTTAAAATTTAGCCAATTTATAAGTGGTCATTGAAAATAGCCAAATTCCAAAAATAATTAAAATTTAGCCATTTTTTATGTAAAAATAAATTTGAACGATAACACTGTTCAAAATCCGAAAAATATTTCGGCATAATGTACTGGAGTTTGAACTTTTTACATGTGAATTTCCAGTATAATATACTAGATTTCCAGCATAATATACTGATCCAGCATAATATGCTGAAAGTTCATACACAGGTGCTCCAATCTCCAGTATATATTATACTGAAACTTTCGGTGTGGTGAATTTCCAACATAATATGCTAGAAGTCCATATACAGGTGCATCAATCTCCAGTATATTATGCTGGAACTTTTCGTGTTGTAGCAAAATACTAGCTATTTTTTAATTATCAGTCTAAAAACTAGTTAGCCCGTGCTATTTTAACTCTAATTTTGGTAAAAATTTAGATATCCATTC
The DNA here is from genome assembly GCA_032618575.1 of Nicotiana noctiflora. Taxonomy (NCBI): domain Eukaryota; kingdom Viridiplantae; phylum Streptophyta; class Magnoliopsida; order Solanales; family Solanaceae; genus Nicotiana; species Nicotiana noctiflora. The sequence goes on along the minus strand of JASVEL010011557.1, from coordinate 74,877 downwards.
CATAAAATCATAGTTGTTTAGAAGTTTCAAAAATATGAAAAATCATGCCAAAAAAGTGATGATTAATTCCTAGTACGGTTAATGTTTTTTTAATTTATTTTTTATCGAACGAGGTACATTTTAAGAGAATTCAAATTTTTGCTTGGCCAACCTTAGGCCTGTACAAGATGATTTGCACAAATAGGATCTTTTAGTACCATTATTTACGGCTTGAACACATTTAACTTTGTCTTATAAGAATAACTTTGCAGCCAAGACTTGACGATAAAATCTTAACAAAACTAGGGTTTCCTGATTGATGAGCAAACTTGCCCTATCATAATTCCTGGCTAATTGTTCGAATTTTTGGACTCAATAGCAGGGTGTTATATAGACCGATAGTTTTCCGATCTTATGTACAATGTAAATCATTTTTTTGTGATTAAAATAATAAAGTCTAACTAAGTGAGGCAGGTCATGCTATACTAATCCACATGTAAAACCCACTAAGACTAGGTTTTCTTTTCAACAGACAAGTGGGAGTTTCTTGAACAAAGTCACAAACCATACCAGGCAGATCCTTCCACCAACTATTTGAATAACAGCAAACTGGCACAATCAAGTAATTATATACTATTTTATATTCCATCAACTTCATTGAACTTCCAATTGATAATCATATTGCCGTTTCAACAAACTTCTCATAAGTAACCTTTTTGACAATTGCCATTTATACAACATACTCTACATAAAAGATCCCAACAACTAAACAAACAAAATGTTAGGTTCCGCAATGGAAGACATCATCTATATATGTTCTAAATATAATATTTCCTGAAATTGCATAACAAATACTGCACCTCCTCTTTCAATTAAACTAGTCTGTATTCTGGCTTAATAAATACATAATTTTAAAAGTCATATTAACGGAATACGCTTGAGTAATAAAATAAAAGGCAACGAAAAAGTGTAAGTTCTTAAAAATGATAATTATTAAACCTATTTAACTAACTCAATAAAAGAAGAAATAATAATAGTAGAAGTCCTTGGTCGTTTTAGTTAATATTTTCAACTTAACATTTATTCGATGTCTATACTTACTACAATTTCACATGTTTTTCTCCCAAGCAAAATATAAATTGTTTTATTTATGCAATAATCAGTAAGAAATACTATTGGAAGCTTAAACAGCTCAAAACATAAAAGTAAATTTTGAGAATTTGGTCAAACATGCTCATATTGGACAGAAAGGGGTGTTGAACATGTTGCGGAAGCCAAATGTATATAGTGTGAATGAGTCACAACTACTATACCAAAATTATGGCAGCCACCAAATAATAAATAAGACAATAAATCAACAATAAAAGGAACACCAGAATTTACGAGGTTCGGCTAATTTTGCCTACTGCTCGGACACAACCAATATTTTATTCCACTCCAAAATACAAGTGGAATAATACTAAAGAGAGAAGATACAAATGCCTTAAGAAGATAAGAAGGCAAATGAGAGGTGTGTCTAAATCCTAAACATTAGGCCTTCTTTTATAGGGAAAAATCTTAACCAAAATGGCTAACCCACCGATGTGGGACTTTGCCAATTTCAACAAATCTCCGCCTTGTCAAAATTTCACATCTTCAATTTTCTCTCTATAACAAATTTTGGTTGTGTCTTCATCTTCAATCTTCAGTGTTCAACAATGTTGATCAAATCCAAACAATGTTGAAACTTGATCATAGTCACCACCTTTGTCAGCATATCAGCAGGATTCTCCGTAGTGCGAATTTTCTTCACCGTAACTCCACCTTCTTCTATGATTTCTCGTACGAAGTGATACCGAACATCAATGTGCTTCGTCCTTGCATGATAAACTTGGTTCTTCGCTAATTGAATAGCACTTTGACTATCACAAAAAATTGTGATACCGTTTTGTTCAACACCAAGCTCCTTTAGCAATCCTTGAAGCCAAATTGCCTCCTTCACAGCTTCTGTAATAGCCATGTACTCCGCCTCTGTTGTAGACAAAGCAACTGTTGACTGCAAAGTAGACTTCCAACTAACTGGTGCCTTTGCAAAAGTAAACACATAACCAGTAGTTGATCTTCGTTTGTCCGGATCACCCGCAAAATCTGAGTCACAATATCCAACTACAGACTGATTGTCTTTCTGCTCAAAAATTAACCCGACATCTACAGTATTATGAATATACCGTAGAATCCACTTCACAGCTTGCCAATGCTCCTTTCCCGGATTGTGCATATATCTGCTAATAACTCCAACAACTTGTGAAATGTCAGGTCTCGTGCAGACCATTGCATACATCAAGCTACCAACAGCATTTGCGTATGGTACCTTTGACATATACTCTCGTTCAGCTTCATCCAGTGGCGACATAGTAGTACTTAGCTTAAAATGGGGAGCAAGTGGAGTACTAACTGGTTTAGTCTTATCATCTATGCCAAAACGTTGTAGTACTCTCTTCAAATATGCTTTCTGAGATAAACATAGTTTCTTTGAACGTCTATCTCTTATTATCTCCATGCCAAGAATTTTCTTCGCCTCACCCAGATCCTTCATCTCGAACTCTTTCTTCAGTTGAATCTTCATCTTATCAATTCCTTTCGAATTCTTGGAAGCTATCAACATATCATCAACATATAGGAGAAGATATATAAAGGAACCATTTTTAAGCTTGCGCAAATACACACAATGATCGTATTTGCTTCTCTTGTACCCTTGCTGCAACATAAACTTGTCAAATCGCTTGTACCATTGTCTAGAAGATTGTTTCAACCCGTACATCGATTTTTCAAGTTTGCAAACCATATTTTCCTTTCCAGCAACTTTGAATCCTTCCGGCTGAGTCATGTAGATTTCCTCCTCCAAGTTTCCATGTAAAAACGCAGTTTTTACATCCATCTGAACTAGTTCCAAATCCAATTGTGCTACCAAAGCCAACATAATTCGAATGGAGGAATGTTTTACAACTGGAGAAAATACTTCATTGTAATCAATTCCCTCCTTTTGATCATATCCTTTGGCCACCAATCTTGCTTTGTAGCGAACATCTACTTGGTTAGGAAATCCTTCCTTCTTTGCAAATACCCATTTGCACCCAATTGCTTTCTTTCCTTCGGGAGATTGGCCAATCTCCATGTATGATTCTGATGAAGGGACTGTAATTCATCATTCATGGCAATCCTCCACTTATCTTCTTCTGAACTTTGGACTGCGTCTTTATAAGTGGTGGGAACATCATCAGCTGCAATTGCGGTTGCACAAGCAACTGTCTCTATGAGACGAACAGGTTTCGTTACTTTCCTTTTTGGCCTGCTGGTTGCTATTGATTCAAGTTGTTGTTGAGGTTCCTGAGTTGGAATCTCCTCTACTGGCTCTCCTCCCAGAGGATAATCTTTATTTGTTTCCTCCTCTGCTTCTTGTGTAGGAAAAATAAATTTTCCCTCAAACTCCACCTGCTTAGAAGCACCATCATCTTGTTTGGTATCTTCATTTGTTACCTTGTTTACCATAGAAGATTCATCGAAGGTAACATCCCTGCTGAATATTACTTTCTTTGTCATAGGACACCATAAGCGATGTCCTTTGACTCCATAAGTAATCCCCATAAAAATAGCCTTCTTTGCCCTTGGATCCAATTTTGACTCCGTCACATGATAATATGCAGTTGAGACAAATACGTGCAAAGAGTCATAATCTACAGCAGGCTTTCCATACCATTTTTCAAATGGTGTCTTGCCATCAATAGCAGCAGATGGTAAACGATTAATGAGGTGGCATGCATATGTAATTGCCTCAGCCCAAAATTCTTTGCCCAAGCCAGCATTGGACAACATACACCGTACCTTCTCCGGCAAGGTCCGGTTCATGCGTTCTGCCACTCCATTCTGTTGTGGTGTATGTCTGACAGTGAAGTTTCGGACGATGCCATTATTTTCACAGACCTTATTGAAATGATCATTTTTGTATTCACCTCCATTGTCTGTGCGAATACACTTGATCCTCCTGCCCGTTTGATTCTCCACCATCGTCTTCCATTTGAGAAAAATTCCTAGCACTTCATCTTTGCTCTTCATTGCATACACCCATACTCTTCGGAAAAAATCATCAACAAAGGTCACAAAATAGTGCTTCCCACCCAATGAAGGTGTTTTGGAAAGACCCCAAACGTCAGAGTGTACATAATCCAAAATGCCTTTAGTATTATGGATTGTTGTACCAAATTTAACCCTTGTTTGTTTCCCTTTGACACAATGCTCGCAAAACTCCAAATTGCAAGCCTTTAACCCTTTCAACAATCCTTGATCTGATAGAGTTTTCAAGGATTTTCCTCCGGCATGTCCCAAGCGCATGTGCCACAGCCTGGTTGCTTCTGCCTCTTTGTTGTCACTGGACGTCACTGTCGATGTCCCAATAACTATACTACCGAGATAACGGTACATGTTATTGTTCTTCCGATTGGCCTTCATTACCACTAGTGCACCGGAACATACTCTCATCACTCCATTTTCTGCAATAATTTTGAACCCTTTTGATTCCAGGGCTCCTACAGAGATGAGATTTTTCTTCAAACCCGGTACATATCGAACATCTATTAATGTTCTGATCATTCCATCATGGTTCCTTAATCGTATTGAACCAATTCCATATGAGGTAAGAGGGCTATTATCCGCTGTTTGGACGACTCCATATTCTCCTTCTTGAAAGTCCACAAACCAATCCCTGTTGGGACACATATGATAGCTACAAGCCGAATCCATCAACCATATGTCTGATGACGTTGACGGCTCCGTTGTAACTAATGAGAAATTCGAATCATCACAATCAGCAACATTTGAATCCATAATGGCCTTTACATTGTTATGTTTGGCCTTATTATTCAACTTCGGACAGTCTTTCTTCCAGTGCCCCTTTTCTCGACAAAAGGCACATTTATCTTTGCTGGGTTTAGATCTTGACTTAGATCTTCCTTTCCTTGTCCTCGTTTGATTTTGAGGACGACCCCTCACGAACAGTGCTTCTCCTTCTCCGCCCTTCTGTTTTTCTCGCTTTCTTTGTTCATAGCTGTACAAAGCCGAACAAACTTCTCTGAGAGAAACTTCGTCATTTCCATGGAGTAGAGTAGTTTCAAGGTGCTCGTACTCGTCAGGAAGTGACGCCAACAACATCAAGGCCAAGTCACCATCATCATAAGTTGTATCAATATTTTGCAAATCCGTGACCAACTTATTGAAACTGGTGATATGTTCATTCATCGTGGTACTAGGAACATAGGTGAAGTGAAACAGTCTCTTCTTCATGTACAATTTATTTTGACTGTTTTTCTTCAAAAATTTATCCTCCAGTGCTTTCCATAATTTACTTGCAGAAGTTTTCTTTGTGTATGGATATTTCTGCTCTCTAGCAAGGTAGGATCGAATGGTACCGCAAACAACACGGTTGAAAATTCTCCAATCTTCTTCTCCAATACCATCTGGTCTTTTTTCTTCAATAGCAAGATCTAGCCCTTGTTGAAAAAGGACATCTAGAACCTCGCCTTGCCACATCCCAAAATGTCCGGACCCGTAAAAAATTTCTACCGCAAATTTCGCATTTGACACAATTCTTGTCATAAGCGAAGATGCCAATGATGACGTATTGCTGACACTTGATGTAGATTCTTCTTGTTTATTGTCTCCCATCTTTGATATAAATATTATTTAATAGCTGACGATACAAATCAAGATTATTTCCTTTCTGATGTGGAAGATCAGACTAAGCTGCAACCACAGAGCATACCGAGATAAAATCTTGACTCAGTTACCAAGATAAATCTTTTATGATGTGGAAGATCAGACTACGCTGCAACCACAGAGCATACCGAGATAATACCTTGGCTCCGATACCAATTGTTGCGGAAGCCAAATGTATATAGTGTGAATGAGTCACAACTGCTATACCAAAATTATGGCAGCCACCAAATAATAAATAAAGACAATAAATCAACAATAAAAGGAACACCAGAATTTACGAGGTTCGGCTAATTTTGCCTACTCCTCGGACACAACTAATATTTTATTTCACTCCAAAATACAAGTGAAATAATACTAAAGAGAGAAGATACAAATGCCTTAAGAAGATAAGAAGGCAAATGAGAGGTGTGTCTAAATCCTAAACATTAGGCCTTCTTTTATAGGGGAAAAATCCTCCCCCAAATCTTCTTCCCACCGATGTGGGACTACTGTTCTTTGCCAAATTCAACAGAACATAGTGTAGTCAGAATATCTAGATTAAAGTATGATGCTTATTAACTTGATATATGAGTTAGAATAGCTAACCAATTTATGTGATGAAAGCAATGATCCAAACAATATGTACAATATTCATAAGTGAGTTTAAACCAATAATCATGTATGAGATATAAACCACTAATCATGCATGAGACATTATAAACAAAAGTCACGGTTGCAAACTTTTGATTTAGAGTTGTTTATCAATTATCAATTACCGAACAACAATTCTAACATCAAAACCAAAAACTCACCAAAAACAAAAACCGACAAAAGGACGGAAAAAAGAAACTAAATGTACATTGGAAGGGGAAGATTCGAGGAACAATCATATAGCTATTTGTAAGGCACAGTAGAATAGAACATAGGGGAAAACTTTAAAAAGATTGATTGGTTAATGCACGAACAACCATTATTTTAAAACTTCAAGAATATATGTCACGATTCATTTCTCGTAACAGGTCATGATGGCGCCCAACACTATGGTCAGGCCAGCCGAAGTGCGGAAGAATGATTAAGTCCTTGTTTTATTTTAGCCAAAGACAGGAAACACTAAAGTTTGCAAGTAAATGATGAATCTAGTAAAAACCATGAAGTGCTAACATAGCGATACAAATCCCAAAATAAATGCCTACTACAGTGTGTGCCAGAACCTGGTGTCACGAGCTACGGGCGACCAGTAGAATATACACAAAATATAAAACACTGTCCAACTAAATCGGAATAGACAGAAATCAAATACAAGAAAGGACTCCTTCGGCTGCGAATTGGCATGAGAAAGAAGGCAGCTCACCTAGAAGTCCCTGAGCGTGCTCACTGCTGCGTACCCGGATAATGTCCAGATCCACCTTCCTCAAATCTTGTACATTTAAGTATAGGAGCGTAGCATGAGTACATAAACTATATTTACTCAGTAAGTATTCCATCTAATCTCGAAGAACTAGAGACGAGAGGTCGACTTGATACTTACTAAGGTCCAAAATAATAAAATACAATAGAGTGAGATACACAATATAAAGGATTACCAATAACATAGGTTTAACGGAAGAGTTATATTTATGCTCTTGCCTTAATTAAATTACAGGTTTCTCCTTTTATATCAAATGAGTAATCATGTTATAACTAAATGTAAGCATATAAATCATGCACAAACATGCCAAAGTCGACGATCCGCTCCTACAGAAAATAAGTTGTGCACTGCTGAGGGTTGAGTGGCACGAATCATAGATGCATCTATTATCACCGAGGAGATCGGCCCGATCTATAATCATCAAGAAAATATCAATAAAAACACATAAGACTCAATTACATACAAGGGCACTCCTACCAAGGGCTCAACAATTTATATGTTCACTTTCATATCTTGAAGTCTCTAGCAATCCATAACGATCATAGTGTCAAGTTATAATAGGAAATACACCCCAATTAGACATGACGTGGGTCCTAAACTACCCGAACAATTCTCATATGCTAACTACACACGGACTCTCGTCACCACGTACGTAAGTAGCCCCCGCATTTAGCAACTATTACTTATTAAAAATTCTATGGGGATAATTCCTTCTTACAAGGTTAGAAAGGAGACTCACCTCACTCTAAAGTGCACTCCCAATATCCAAGAACGAGCCTAGGTCCTCAATTCGAAGTCGGACAATCCCAAACTAATCAAACGAAGCAAGAACTAGTAAATAAAGATTTACAAGGTTGAAATCTAGCTATTTAAGGATTTTCCTAGCCATTAACACAAGTTTCCTAAATTCTGACCCCGGACCCACGTGCCCGGATTCTGAGATTTTTTTAGGGAAGTCGGTCTCTATCACCTAAGGATCACAAATATATGATTTCTAATTCATTACATGGCCAATTATGTGTTAAAACTTTAGTTCTTATTAAACCCTAGGTCTAGCTCATATCCCTTAATTTTACCCATTTCTTGGTGTTAGATTGACCTAATGTTTATGTATTTGAACTAAAAATGAGTGAGGATTACTTACCTCGAAATGTTATGTTGAAACCTCCCCTTTTGAGTCACCAAAATCTCCTAAGAGTTGAGAGAGATATGGAAGAAATTAGCTTAAGCTCGTATTAAATGAGATTCTGTCCCCAGTGATTTCCGCTTCTGCAGAGGGAATCCCGCTTCTGCGAGTTTTGCTTCTACAGAAGTGGGCCGCTTAGGCCAAGGGGACTGGGCTGCTTCTGCAGTCTAAAACTCGCTTCTGCGAGTCCGCTTAAGCGGAGAGCCCACCACTTCTGCGGTCCTGGGCCTGGGGCGGATAGACCGCTTCTGTGGTCACGGGTCCGCTTCTGTGGTTTTCCTTGGGCTTGACCCCTTCCGCTCCTACGATAAAACAACCGCTTTTGCGGTCCATGAGCCGCAGAATCAGTTATGACACAAGCAGCATATGAAATTTTTCTAAGTTTTTCCACTTCGCTCGAACCTCGACCATTTGACGCTCAGGGCACCCGAGCCCCGCCCGAACATACCGACAAGCCTGAAATCACGAGGCGGACCTACTCGAATCCTCAAAACAATGCTAAATCAAGGAATCAACCCCCAAAATCAAATAAATTAATTCATTAAACTCTAAGTTCTTAATTCTCCTTCAACGGATCACAATGCTCATAAACTACTCGGATTGAAACCAAATTTTATGGGTAAGTCTTAACTGATATTTTGGACTTGTACCAAGTTTTGGAATTGAAATCCAAACCTGATACCTATGAAAACAATGATTTCTTAGTTTATTTAGATCGTTGAATATATAAAAATTCATTACTCGAGCTAGGACCTTAGAATTTGATTCCGAGCATACGCCCAGGTCCCATATTTTCTCGCGGATCCTAAAAAATGGACAAATCATGGTTCCGGGTCCGTTTCCCCAAAATATTGACCGAAGTCAAACTTGGCTTTTTTAAAGAAACTTAAAGAAGCAACTAGGCTTAATCTTGCTCAAAACTCTTCTAACTTCCAAACCACTCATCCCCGCAAGTCATAAATTAACCAAAGCAAGTACAGAAAGTATTATTTAAGGGAACAGGGTTCAAAAATGCAAAATGACCAGTCAGGTCGTTACATTCTCCACCTCTTAAACAAACTTTTGTTTTCGAACGGACATAGAAAAGTACCTGGACTGCTGAATAAATGGGGATATCGGCTCTGCATGTCCTCCTCAGACTCCCAAGTTGCCTCCTCGATCAGTTGGCCCCTCCACTGGACTCTCACTGCAAAAATCCTCTTGGACCTCAACTGGCAGTCCTGCCTATCAAGAATGGCAACTGGCTCCTCCTCGTAGCGGCATGATATTTCTGGAGCATCGATACATGGAAGACTGGATGAACTCCAGATAAGCTGGGAGGTAAAGCAAGCTCATAGGCAACCTCTCCAACTCGCTTCAGCACCTCAAAGGGGCCAATAAACCTTGGGCTCAACTTGCCCTTCTTTCCGAATCTCATGATTCCCTTCATAGGCGAAATCTTCAAGAGAACCGTCTCGATCCACGTAACTCTTCTGCCTGGACTGAGTGTGCGGAGCCTCTCCTAAATCAACTTTACCTTATCCAATGCATCCTGAACCAAATCTGTACCAAGCAATTTACTCTCCAGGCTCAAACCACCCAATCGGAGAATGACAATGCCGACTGCCCATCAGTTAGATGATGCAATCTCTGCCAAGGGTAAGAACTAATACCACTACCCTCCAAAGTCAATCACACATGCTCTGAGCATATCCTCTAAAATCTGAACTATCCGGTCCGACTGCCCGTCAGTTAGATGATGGAATGTCGTGCTAAGCTTCACGCGGGTCCCCAACTCACTCTAAACAACTCTCCAGAAATGGGAAGTGAACTGAGGGCCTTTGTCTGATTTGATGGAGACCGGTATATTGTGCAATCTCACTATCTCTCGAATGTAAATCTAAGCATACCTCTCTACCGTATTAGTAGTCGCCACTGGAATGAAATGGGCGGACTTGGTCAATCTATCCATAATAACCCATGCTGAATCAACCTTCCGCTGAGTCTGCGGTAACCCAACCACGAAATCCATAGTGATGCGCTCCCAATTCCATTCCGGAATGGGCATCCGCTAAAGTAGGCCACCTGGCCTCTGGTGCTCATACATGATCTGTTGGCAATTCAAACATTTAGCTACATACTCTGCAATGTCGTTCTTCATCCTCCGCCACCAGAAATGCTGGCTTTAGTCACTGTACATCTTCGTAGCACCTGGATGAATGGAGCACCTCGAACTGTGGGCCTCATCTAGAATCATCTCTCTCAAGCCATCAATATTAGGAACACATACATGGCCCTGAAGCCGTAACACCATCCTTGCCAATGGAAATATCCTTGGCACCTCCCTGAACTACAGTCTCCCTAAGAACTGCCAAATATGGATCATCGAGTTGTCGGGCCTTAATCTCTCCCAACAACAAAGATTGAGCAACCACACATGCTAGGACCCGGCTGGGCTCTAAAATGTCCAATCTCATAATTCTGTTAGCCAAAGACTGAATGACCAAAGCTAATGGTCTCATCTCAGTAGGAATGAATACCAAGCTACCCATGCTTTCCGCCTTCCTACTTAAGGCACCCGCAACCACATTTGCCTTGCCATGATGATAAAGAATGGTAATGTCATAATCCTTTAGTAGCTCAAGCCACCTGCGCTACCTCAAATTAAGATCCCTTTGCTTGAACAAATGCTGCAAACTGCAATGGTCTGTATAAACCTCACATGACACTCCATATCTTAAGAGCATGAACAATCACCGCAAACTCCAGATCATGCACAATGTAACGTAAAAACGTAAATGTGCCACTGTTTAATACTACATCCCGAAAAGAGATATAATAATAATCAGTGAAGGAGTTTTTCCACTTAAAGGACAGTCGGAACGGGATCAATTTATTTAATTATTCAGAGTCGCCACTTGGGAAAATAATGGTGTTCCAAGTCACCGGTTTAATCCCGAACCGAGGAAATTTATGACTCTATAATACAGTCTGCGAAACTAGAAACCTGGATAAGGAATTCTGTTAACCCGGGAGAAGGTGTTAGGCACTCCCGGATTCCGTGGTTCTAGCACGGTCGCTCAACTGCAATTTTTGTTTTTATCTGATTTCTTTATATATTTTAACTATGTGCTTTTAATGTTTCGCTTTTTGATTTTAGAAGAATTGCGACGTCACAAAAACACATTTCAAGTCACACCGCAACCGGTACGCCTGCGACTTTAATGTATTTCAGTTTCGCCGAGAGTAAGATTTGGGTCACATAAATGCGCACCCGTAATTAGGAAAGTATTTTATTTACAAATAGTGCTTAAAAAGTCTATCGTGTTGTTAACTTTGTGAAAGACCGTGAAATTTGCTAAACGATCCTCCCGAGTTTATGCTTTTATAATAATTTTATTTGAGGGCCCCCATATATTTTCATCTTCAAGACGAGGCTCATCCCTTATTTTAAAAAGTCCAAACTTAATCGTATACTATGTTTTTCTATTCTGTTTTTTCCTTCCTAGTTTGCATATTATTTTTGTGTTATTTCAGATTATGATATCAGGGTGCAGGCCATTTATTTATTACTGGGCCTGGACTTTGGACTACTTTAACAGTCCTCATTGGAACAGATGGGCATCTGTAGCCCAGAGTGTACCATTATTGCTACTTGAGATTGCAGGTATTCTATTAATCAGATCTGGGCCTTTATACACAACTAGGCCCAGACTATATAAACAGAAACGAACAGCACTTAAACAATTGTTGTTCAGCATCATTATTACTTAATAATTTCTCAGACAATATCAAATAACATTTTGATCACTACTAATTTCCAAACGCAACAGTTAATTAAAATTTTACATAACAATTTATATTAGTGTTATTATACTACATGGCAGGTTCTGATATTCAAGTAACTATTTGTGATACTAGCTTACAAGATTATTTGTCACTTATTTTACTAAATGAAAACAGTATTGTAATATTGACTAAACATGCTTGAGTTGATAACATTTACAAACGTATAAAAAGCAAATTTGTATATTAATCAAATTGAAGGTAAGCGATAATACAATCTAAACTACTCGACTACTTATCCCATTTAGATTAAATCGATCCTGATTTAGATCTTTAACTATCAATAAGTAACCAGATTCTAATTCATATGTTCAATTTCGGAATTATATCTACTTATCTAAGTGTATTAGTTTCGCATTAACTTGTTTTAGTTTTGTTTTAGGTTTTAACTATATTTAGTTACTGATTTACGTTTAACTACTATACTAGCTCTTCTACTCTAATCCAGATCAAATTCATGTAGCTGTTAGTTATTACAATCATTCCTAATAAATTACAAAGGAATCTACAAATTAGCTACAGCTAAAATAGAAGAAACACAAATGGCATTATCAAAATAATCAGGCTTCATTTCTTCATCAAAATCTCGATTACATTCTCCAAAAATAGATGTGTACCTGGAAATCAACAGTGAGGAGAAATCAGTGGCAGCAGCAGAAGACACAACCACAACAGCAACAGAACAACTGAAGCAGCAACAACAAGACAACAACAGCAAACAAGCAACCAGACACAACACTCAGCAACAATCGACCCAGAAATAGATGCAAGGGATCCGTGTGAACTTCAAACACAATCCAATGAAACAGTAACCAAAGATCCAATGGCAAACCAAGAAGAATCCAGACTCTCCCCCTGTTTTCTCTCGAGGAAATGGTGCCTATTCTCTGTCTAAGAGCTACTTCTCCTCAAATTTTGTTTTAGGTCTGTCTGTGTCTATCTGTATTTTCAGAATGCTCTCTCCAAATATTTTTTTCGACCAGTCCTCTCTCTAAGGTCTGTGTCTGTATATGAATGTCTAAGCCCCCCCTCTATCTATATCTTTCTCCCTATACTTATAGTTAAATCAGTCCCAGAAGCCAATAGCCCTCTACAAAACAAATACCTTTGCCCATCCTTTATTCTGCTGAACCCTGATATTCCCTGGGCAGACCTGCCATTGTTTCATCACTACCCTCTGTCTAAGCATGGGATTTACTTATTAAATATTGCCTGCAACAGCCATGCCCTGCTGCAGGTTCCACTAATCCTTTCTTATGGGCAGGCTTATTAAATAACTGACTTTAATTAACTAATTAAACCCTACCGATTATGTCCAAACAACCCCTAATCCAGACCCAAACCAAAACACCCAGTCTCTGCCTTATGAATGGCATACGGGCAGACCCAAAAAAAATGAACAATCATACAAGCCAATTAATTTTTGTCGACGTTAAGTGAAACTAGACATACCAAGCAATCAGCATTGAACTAAAACAGATAGGGATGGGAATCGACCGGATAAAAGGTCTATTGGAGATGAAGAAAAACAGAAAACTAAAAGAAGAAACAAAGGATAAAAATTTCACATGATTAACAAACTAAATATGAAGAAGGAAAAAGAGGAATACCATGTAAGAAGAAAATCCGCCCACTTGAACGGACCCCGGACCCATCTTGGATTCAATTCGGACTTGGATTTTTCGTTTTTGAGGCCAATGGACCTTAATTGAGATGTTTTCAGCAATGAAAACATCCCAACTAAGGTCTATTAGACCTCAATTAGGAAGAAACGCGAAGTCTAGGGTTCATGGCCGAGATTTGGGGCTTTTACAATCCTGGCAAGATTCGAGCTAAACCGGGGTTAGGTAGGGGTATGAGGGAGGTCATGGGAGGGCTTGGGGTGAGTTTGGAGTGGTTTGGCGTTAGTTCGAGTTTGACTCGAATCTTCAAATGAAGATTCGAGGAGTTCCGGAGTGATTCGAGGTAAATGGTTCGTGGATATGGAATGGGGGAGTCGAGATGGTCTTATGGTGTAAAAATGGGGGGCTTTGGTGATTGACCACCGCCGTAAGGCGATTTCCGGCGGTGGTGCACGGCGGAGGGCGGTGGAGCTTATTTGCCTCGTCTCTGATAGAGACGACGATGGGGTATGTGGATCGGGGGGCTGGGGTAAGCTTTGGATTTATATACCAATGCGGGAAATAAATCCTGGTTGTTTGATCTGAGGAGATCAACGGCCTGGATCATTTCATTTATCCAAACGATACCGTTTGGTCGTTTATTGGAGCCGGGTTGTCTGTGGGTTGATTGGGTCGGGCTGCGTAACGGGTTGGGGGATGGGATCTCGACCGTTGGATCAACATGAATGAATGGCTTGGATAACCTGGCCAATTACGGCGTCGTTTGGGCGTATCTGGAGACGGACTGGGCTAATGCATGGCTTGGGCTGCCTGTATCGTTTGGGCTCCGGATTTAGAAGCCCAAACTTAATTTTCAACCCTTTCTTCTTCCCCTTTTTTATAACAAAACCAAAATTCTAATTAATTTGTCATCATTAAAAAAATAAAACCATACGGATATTAATACTTAACAACAATTGACACATGATTAACAAAGAAAATAAAATCATATAATGACAACAAAATAAAATACACCCTTATTATTTTGTGATTTTTCCATTTACTAGTTAACTCAAAATTAAAAATAAGTTCCAAACGCTATTACATATATATATATATATATATATATATTTTATTTTTTTTATTTTTCATTAATTTAATCAAATATGCATGCACACACAGATACGAATAATAAGAAAATAATAACACGAAATCACAAATATTGCAAACAACGCAAAACTCTTTTATTTTTGAATCTTTTAGGAGTAATTCGTGTGAGGCAAAAATCACGTGCTCACAGCTGCCCCTCTTTGCGCGGAAACATGAAGAGCTTTCGTGCAAAGATAGTGAGCAAATACGAGCGATTTTTGCCCGTTTGAGCACTCCGTGTGAAGCATTTTGGAAAAGTTTGACCGAACCTTGCTTCAAAAGATCTCCTACATATCCCTGGCTAAAAGGGAATCAGGTCAATGTAGTTCGGGAAGTTTTTGTAGCTGGGACTACCATGACTGCTGTGATCTTGCTGTTACTGCTGTTGTTGTTGTTGCCACTACTTAACCGATCTCCTTATTACACCGTACTAAATAAAAAATAAGAAGCTAGACTAAGTTACAGTATTACAAACTTCTTATCTATCTTTTCAACTTGATCTTGCCATGTTCCTTGCCATCCTGCTGGCCTTGATGTTTCTTCACATACTTCTTCTCTTCTAACAATTGTTATTTCGGCCCATCTTGATTGCCGAACTCCGACCGTTGGTCCCTTCCTTTGTAATCTTCGAACTATTCTCCTTCGAAGTTTGTACCTATCTTTCTGATCCTTGTTGCCTTCCTTTCGATTATGAACTTGGATTCACGCTGGGGATTTCCGTTATACTCTACCGCTTTCCTCAACCAACTCCAAAAATAAATCGCCACTCCATTCTTCAGGCGGGCTCCCTGACTTCAATTACAACTTCAAAATAAATCGCCACTCCATTCTTCAGGCGGGCTCCCTGACTTCAACTACAACTTCAAAATAAAATCGCCACTCCATTCTTCAGGCGGGCTCCCTGGCTTCAACTACAACTTCAAAATGAATCGCCACTCCATTCTTCAGGCGGGCTCCCTGACTTCAACTATAACTTCAAAATAAAATCGCCACTCCATTCTTCGGGCGGGCTCCCCGACTTCAACTACAACTTCAAAATAAATCGCCACTCCATTCTTCAGGCGGGCTCCCTGACTTCAACTACAACTTCAAAATAAAATCGCCACCCCATTCTTCAGGCGGGCTCCCTGACTTCAACTACAACTTTAAAATAAAATCGCCACTCCATTCTTCAGGTGGGCTCCCTGACTTCAACTACAACTTTAAAATAGATCGCCACTCCATTCTTCTGGCGGGCTCCCTGACTTCAACTACAACTTTAAAATAAATCGCCACTCCATTCTTCAGGCGGGCTCCCTGACTTCAACTACTACTTCAAAATTAAATCGCCACTCCATTCTCCAGGCGGGCTCCCTGACTTCAACTACAACTTCAAAATTAAATCGCCATTCCATTCTTCAGGCGGGCTCCCTGACTTCAACTACAACTTCAAAATTAATCGCCACTCCATTCTTCGGGCGGGCTCCCTGACTTCAATTACTACTTCTGATTTCATCCTATCTTGATTACCTTCCTTTGCTTCTTGTACCATTTTCTTCTTTCTGCATTGCCTCTCGGACCACTTTCTCTTCTGAATTATCCTGTCTTGGAATTGCCTTCCCCTGGGTCGTGCTCCCTGACTTCAACTATAACTCACTAATTTCATCCTATCATGATCGCCTTCCTTTGCTTTTTGTACCATTTTCTTCTTCCTGCATTGCCTCTTGGGCCACTTTTCTTCTGAATTACCTTGTCTTGGAATTGCTTTCCCCCTGGGTCGTGTTACTTTTACTTTGGCTGCTGGAGATATCTTTGGAATTGTTTACTCACCTGCTGGAGATGATGCTGCTGGGGAAGTATTCTTTATTTCCTCTTTTTCTATTTCCTCCACCCTTCATTCTCTCTCGGACTCGCTGGGGATTGAAATGTCGCTAACTGAGGATTATCTTGGCGGGGAACCCCTTTTCTTTTTCCTCTTCCCAAACCTCCTTCGGGACTCACGCTTTTGATTCCTTGAAAACATTATGGGATATAATACTGCTGGGGGAATCTCGAAGTCGGTGTTTCATTTTTTCAACAACTGCTGGGGATGATACCAGGCTCAAAGATCACCCCATCGTGTTGTCCGGCCTCTCTCAAAACTATTCTGCTCGGAACTGGTATTTCCCGAAATCTCGTGTTGTTTTCTATCCTTATCCACTGGGTATTTGCTTCCAAGAAAATTTTCGCCATGGGAGAAAATTTTCTGCCCCAGTTTGATGACCTTCTACGTGGCATGCTTTTCCGCCAACGAACCCTCTTTTCCTGCTTTAAATCAAAGAAAAATTGTTAGTTTCAAAACGCAGTGAGTGGTCGTGCCACTCTTGTTGGGGGCCATTTTCCTTTTCTCTTTCAGCTGCTTGGCCCCCCTCGAACTTTTGGGGACGACGTTGACACTTGCTGGGGATGATGCTCTTTCCGCAGATGATCCCTCATCTCTCCTTTTATTCCAACCTTCAGTTTGGTCCGACCTTTTAGTCGATGATCTGTTGTGAGAAATCATCTTACGGATGTGTAATATGTGTCCATCGTACTCCGCAATTCTTGTGAACCTTCCGATCAACCTGTCGTTCCAATCTTAATATCGGAATGACTTTTGCCTTATTTCCTCGTTCCACGCCTATTCATCTTTATTGTACCGCCTTGGGAGACTTGGTAGTAAGCTTTAAAAGGTCAATTTTCGAAAACGAAAGAAAAGAAAAAGAATGCTGACCGCGAATGACAAAAGAAAGGGAAAACTTTTCTGAACTCAAAAATGGGAAAAACTTATCTGAATGTGTGACTGATCCCATGGTTATGCCGCGCCTTTGAGATTAATCTACCCAGTCTATTCATGTCAATCACTTTCTGATGGCCGCGTTTTGCTAGGAGTAAACGAATGTCCAAACCTTGTCTCATGCAGACATCTTGTAACCATCTCGCCTTGTCACCTCATAGTGCCCTTCAAAGGGTTTTCACTAATGAGATTCTCTCATTTCTCTCTATCTCCCGTCGCCTTAGGGTGCCCGTAAAGGTTTTCACCGTAAGACTCTCTCATTTTATTTCTCTCAACTTTCTTCGCCTTAAGGTGCCCGCGAGGGTTTTCACCGTTAAGGCTCTCTCATTTTGCTTTCTTTCCAGGCTGGGGTATTGCCCGCGAGATTCCCTCTAAAGCATTATCCCTTTTCGGCTTGTGCATCCTGGATTCAATCGAGGATCGGAGTGTCGCTCTTGGCTTTCATTCGCATGACTTGGCATTTCTCAAATACTGATCGAGAGGTCTTTTTTGGTCACTAATGCGGTTTTTGTGTACGAGGCTAGACAAAAGGGATTTAACCTCAACGGGTAGCTCATTACAACTTTCAGAATCCACACTATCTTTTCAAACGAAACATGACTTCTGCCCCGGTTTTGTTGCTTGGGGAATCTTTGATTTTTATTTTATTATGACCGAGCCGTGTGGCGCCTACGTATCCTTCTCGAGGAATCAGGTCGAACGTAGTTCACTTTTTCTTGTGTCTTTTCTTTGTTTCTTTTTTCTATTTTGTTACACATCTTCCTTGATGATTCCGAAAGAGGGTATATGAAAGAATTATTAAGGCTCAAAGGGGAAAACAAAGGTTAAAGTGTTTGGGTAGTAGAAAAATTGCCTCCGTCATTTCATTCTCCGAAAAATGCCAAAATACACACAAACGAAACCAAATGTCGACAGCTACATTAAAGAATTACACATAATATCTCTTGACTGCATCGGAATTGATAGCCATATCGGTGCATCTTCCTTCAATATCAGTTAGACATAGAGCGCCGTTGGATAATACCCTAGTCACAACAAATGGTCCCTGCCAATTTGGAGCGAACTTGCCTTTCGCTTCGGCCTGATGTGGTAGAACTCTCTTCAACACATGTTGCCCCACTTCAAATTTCCTGGGACGTACCTTCTTGTTATATGCTCTTGCCATTCTCTTTTGATACAATTGGCCATGACATACTGTTGTCAATCTCTTTTCATCGATCAAGCTCAATTGCTCTAATCGGGTTTTGACCCACTCATCATCGTCAATCTCAGCTTCAGCAACAATTCGGAGGGATGGAATTTCAACTTCTGCGGGTATTACTGCTTCAGTCCCGTACACCAACAAGTAAGGAGTTGCACCTACCGAAGTCCGGACGGTAGTGCGATAACCCAACAATGCAAATGGTAACTTTTCATGCCATTGCTTAGACCCTTCTACCATCTTCCTCAATATCTTCTTTATATTCTTGTTTGATGCCTCAACCGCACCATTTGCTTTGGGACGATATGGTGTGGAATTTCGGTGTGTAATCTTGAACTGTTGACATACCTCTTTCATCAATCCGCTGTTAAGATTGGCACCGTTATCCGTGATGATTACCTTTGGGATTCCAAACCTGCAGATGATGTGGGAATGTACGAAGTCCACCACCGCCTTCTTAGTCACGGATTTGAAGGTTTTGGCCTCCACCCACTTGGTAAAATAATCGATCGTTACTAGAATGAACCTATGACCATTGGAAGCCGCAGGCTCAATAGGTCCAATAACATCCATACCCCATGCGACAAACGGCCATGGTGCCGACATTGTATGCAATTCAGTCGGCGGAGAATGAATCAAATCTCCGTGTATCTGACACTGATGGCATCTTCGCACGAAACTTATACAATCCCGCTCCATAGTGAGCCAATAGTATCCTGCTCGAAGAATCTTCTTTGCCAATACATATCCGCTCATGTGTGGTCCACAAACTCCGGAGTGTATATCTGTCATCACTGTTGTGGCTTGACTCGCATCTATACATCTCAACAATCCCAAATCTGGGGTTCTTTTGTACAACACCCCTCCACTAAGGAAAAATCCGTTCGCCAATCGCCGAATAGCTCTCTTTTGATCTCCAGTTGCTTGCTCTGGGTATATTCCTAACCTGAGGTATTCCTTGACATCATGAAACCATGGCTCACCATCCATCTCTTCCTCTATCATATTGCAATAAGCATGTTGATTCCGGATCTGAATATGTAACGGGTCGACACGGACCTTGTCCGGGTGATGTAGCATTGACGCCAAAGTAGCTAGAGCGTCGGCAACCTCGTTATGCATCCTTGGGATGTGCCTGAATTCTATTGATCGAAAGCGCTTGGTCAGATCATGCAAACACTGACGATACGGGATAAGCTTTAAATCTCTGGTTTCCCATTCTCCCTGAATCTGATGTACTAGAAGGTCCGAGTCCCCCAAGACCAAGACGTCATGTACATCCATGTCCACCGCTAATCGCAACCCCAAGATACATGCCTCGTACTCAGCCATATTATTGGTACAGTGAAAACGCAGTTGAGCAGTAACAGGATAATGATGTCCTGTTTCAGATATGAGCACAGCCCCTACTCCGACTCCTTTTGCGTTTGCCGCTCCATCGAAGAAAAGCTTCCATCCTGGATCCTTGGTTAGTTCTAACCCCTCAATTTGCAATACTTCTTCATCTGTAAAATACGTCCTCAAAGGTTCGTATTCGTCGTCAACGGGATTCTCGGCTAAGTGATCGGCCGGGGCTTGAGCTTTCATAGCCGTCCTTGTCACGTATATGATGTCGAACTCCGTAAGTAATATTTGCCATTTTGCTAACCTCCCTGTAGGCATAGGTTTCTGGAAAATATACTTCAACGGATCCAAATGCGAAATGAGGTAAGTGGTGTAAGAAGACAAATAATGTTTCAACTTTTGGGCTACCCAAGTCAAAGCGCAACATGTCTTTTCTAGATGAGTGTACTTGACCTCGTGGACCGTGAATTTATTACTGAGGTAGTAAATGGCCCGTTCCTTCCTGCCAGTAAGATCATGCTGCCCCAGTACGCAGCCGAACGAATTCTCCAAAACCGTTAGATAAAGAATCAGGGGTCTACCCGGTTCAGGCGGAACTAGTACGGGTGGGTTTGACGGATACCCTTTGATTTGGTCAAACGCTTCCTGACATTCTGTCGTCCATTCTATCGTAGCGTCTTTCTTCAACAGACGGAATATGGGTTCACAGGTTGCTGTAAGCTGAGCAATAAACCTACTGATGTAATTTAACCTTCCCAACAGACTCATTACCTCTGTTTTATTCTTTGGCGGGGGTAGCTCTTGAATGGACTTGATTTTGGATGGGTCCCACTCAATGCCCCGTCGGCTGACGATGAATCCTAGCAATTTTCCAGATGGAACTCCGAATGCGCATTTGGCTGGATTGAGCTTGATGTCATATCTTCGAAGTCTTTGAAAGAACTTCCTGAGGTCGGCAACGTGGTCTTCTCGACGTCTAGATTTTACGATCACATCATCCACGTACACTTCAATTTCCTTGTGTATCATGTCATGGAATACCGTAGTCATCGCTCTCATGTATGTTGCCCCTGCGTTCTTCAAACCGAACGGCATCACCCGGTAGCAGTAAGTCCCCCACGGTGTGATAAAAGCCGTCTTTTCTGCGTCCTCTTCATCCATCAAAATCTGATGATATCCCGCATAACAGTCCACAAAGGATCCGATTTCGCGTCCGGCGCAATTATCAATCGGGATATGGATATTGGGAAGCGGGAAATTATCCTTAGGACTCGCCTTGTTGAGGTTGCGACAGTCCACGCATACTCTGATCTTTCCGTCTTTCTTTGGCACCGGTACTACGTTAGCCAACCATTCGGGGTATCGAGTGACACGAATGACTTTCGCCTGCAACTGCTTGGTTACTTCCTCCTTGATCTTTACACTCATCTCCATCTTGAATTTCCGCAGTTTTTGCTTGACGGGAGGATATGCCGGATCAGTGGGTAATTTATGAACCACTAGATCAGTGCTGAGTCCTGGCATGTCGTCGTACGACCATGCGAAAATGTCTTTAAACTCCATGAGTGTTTTGATCAACTCTTCTCTCAGGTTAGGTTCAATATGGACACTTATTCTGGTTTCTTTGACGTCATCTGTGTTCCCCAGATTAACAGCCTCAGTATCATTTAAATTTGGTTTGGGTTTTTCCTCGAAGTGACTTAATTCTTCACCGATTTCTTCTACGGCTTCATCATCGCCGTATTCTGATTCACTCTCGTCACTTCTTATTTCATGCGTTATTATTTCCAAACCCGATTGACTTTCTAGACTGGGTTGATTAATCTTTAAGCACGCCATATCATTAAGATCAGTTGAAAGAAGGCTGTTCAGAAAAGTAAAAAGAAGGAAAATAAACAAAATTAGACACGAAGGGAACAAAATTTCATTAATGGGAACGGTACAAGAAAAAACAAACTTGCAAACTCAAATCAAAATGAACTAAAACAAACGGATTTTACTCCGGGGACAACCCCGACACAAAATTTCGAAAGAAAACAATCCAAAACAAACTACCAAGACTCCTTCCGGACAGGGAGAGGAGTAGCCTTCCAATTATTCAATTTTGCTTTCGATCCCACAAATTGTATCTCGGCATGGCTGGATCCTTCGCCATCCTCGAGCATGCATACATCTGCGAATAGGTCCTCGAACTTTCTTAAGAACTCTTCGTATGGCCTAACCATAGGACTGGGAACCTTTGTCGTCGGATGTCCTCTTACTCCAGACCTGACAAAAGATCGGGAAAGGCGTGGAAGAGGCTTCGGGAGCACCCATGTCTTCTGCTTATTCCTCTTGGCTCGCTGGATGTCCTCTGATGTTGGCTTGAATCCCAAGCCGAAGGTTCCCACGTTTTCGACAACAGATACCAGTTGTATGATTCCTTGCAGAGATGCACCTAGACCTTTGCCGGGTATGAAACCGTGTCTCAACATTTCATGAGCCACCATGACGTCTGCAGTAATTATTCTGTCATTGGGAATGCATTCCCCTTCTGGAACTCGGTTGGCGGATACCACATCGCAGATCTGGTATACCCATGGCCCAACATCTTCTTCCGTCTCAACAAAGGGGACGATGGTGCCTGGTTGTAGATCATTCTCTCCATGGACGACGATCTCCTGTTGGTCCCACTCAAACTTGACGAGTTGGTGTAAGCTGGATGGAACTACTCTTGCGGCATGGATCCACGGTCGCCCTATCAGAAGGTTATATGACACTACCATGTCCAGCACCTGGAATTCCATGGTGAACTCCACTGGTCCGATTGTCAAGATTAACACTATGTCCCCGACCGACGCCTTGCCTCCTCCATCAAACCCTCGAACACATATGTTGTTCTTGCGTATCCTGCCGATGTCCACTTTCAACTTGTTTAGTGTAGAGAAAGGACAAATGTTAGCACTGGATCCATTATCGACTAGGACTTTGGTAACCACCGACTCCTCACACTTTACCGTAAGATATAAAGCCTTGTTGTGCTCGGTGCCTTCCTCGAGCAATTCATCATCGGTGAAGGTGATCCGATTCGCTTCGAAGATCCTATTGGTGATCTTCTCCAAATGACTCACTGAGATTTTATCAGGTACATGTGCCTCATTCAGAACTTTCATCAAAGCTTGCCGATGTTCTTCAGAATGTATCAGCAAGGATAGCAATGATATTTGCGCAGGAGTCTTCTTCAACTGCTCTAAGACAGAATAATCATGCAGCTTCATCTTTTTC
The DNA here is from genome assembly GCA_032618575.1 of Nicotiana noctiflora. NCBI lineage: Eukaryota > Viridiplantae > Streptophyta > Magnoliopsida > Solanales > Solanaceae > Nicotiana > Nicotiana noctiflora. The sequence continues at coordinate 51,399 of JASVEL010011557.1, read as the reverse complement.
AGGAATTCTTCTGCCTCTTCGTCAGTTACCGGCTTTTTCAGTGTTGCCGGAGTGGTCTTCCTCAATTCTGCAGGGGCAAAACATCTCCCCGAGCGGGTCAACCCTTGCGCTTCGCAGACTTCCTCTTTAACTTCTTTTCCTTTGTAGGTCGTCGTGACCCGATCATAATTCCATGGGATGGCTTTGCTATCAACTATTGGCAATTGTATTGCTGGCTTGATGATGAAAGGATCCATTCGAACACCTGCTACCGTCAAGACGGGTTTGGTTGCTACCCCTGGTACAATTATTTTTACTTCCCCCGACTTTACCGGCACTTTGTTCACGCTTCCCTTTTCTGCTTCCGATCCCTCTTGTACGTCCTTCTTGCACATGAGTGACCCATCAAGGTTTGGCCCTTTTCTCATTCCTACCCCGCTAGACTTGATCATCATTACAGTCTGAGAGGCTTTCTCCTTTCCTTCTTCTACCCGTACCAACTCGATCATGTTGGTCTCATGATGAGTTGGAAGTGGGTTTTGGTTGATGTTGGGCTCTGTTGGAGTATGGACCTCAATTCTGCGAGTGTCGATGAGCTCCTGGATGGCTGTTTTCAACCTCCAACACTTTTCTGTGTCATGTCCCGGACATCCTGAGCAGTATGCACAATTTACTGAATGGTCCAGATTCTTTGGAAGAGGGTTTGGTAGCTTAGCTTCAACCGGATTTAGCAACCCTACTTGCTTCAAACGGTGGAACAGACTGGTGTAAGACTCCCCCAAGGGAGTGAAAGTCTTTGGCCTTGTCGCCCTTGAATGCTTGGTTCGGGCGAAAGCCCGCACCCGTGGGATTTCTATAGGCTCTTGGGGGTGGATAATTGTTCTGCGGGTTTGGTGCACGCCACGGTGCATGGACGGGAGGTGCGGCATATGACTGAGCATGATGGACAGTAAAATGGGGATCAGGTGCTGGATAGTAGTGTTGCGGGTAGTTATATGGATTGTGGAGGTAGTTTTGGTGGTGAGGTTGTGGCGGGTTATACTGGGGTGCGGGGCCTCTGTTTCTGAACCATGTTCCGGACTCAATTGCCGTGACTTCTTCTTTCCTCTTTTTCCCAAGCACTCCTCCGGTACCACTTTGAATAGCTTGGGTGGTGGCTTTCAATGCTGAATAACTCATAATCTTGTTGGCTTTCAAGCCTTCCTCGATCATAGCCCCCATCTTTATCACCTCGGTGAATGACTTGCCCACGGACGTCACCAGATGTCCGAAATAGGTTGGCTCCAGTGTCTGCAAGAAGTAATCCACCATCTCGTTCTCTCTTATAGGCGGATCTACCCTTGCTGCCTGTTCCCTCCAGCGGAAACCAAATTCTATGAAACTTTCGGCGGGTTTCTTTTCTAACTTTAGCAATGATAAGCGGTCCGGGACTATTTCAAGATTGTACTGGAACTGGCCAATGAATGCCTGAGCCAAATCATCCCACGTAAACCATCTGCTGGGATCCTGCCTAGTGTACCACTCTAGTGCAGATCCCCCCAAACTCTGACCGAAGTAAGCTATCAGAATCTCGTCTCGTCCTCCGGCTCCTCGCATTTTACTACAAAACCCTCGAAGATGGGCTACTGGATCACCATGCCCCTCGTATAGGTCAAACTTGGGCATTTTGAACCCGGTCGGCAACTGGACATCTGGGAATGGACACAGATCCTTGTAAGCGACATTGACCTGGTTGCCTAAGCCGTGCATATTCCTGAAGGACTGCTCCAGGCTTTTAACTTTTCTAATAACTTCCTCATGTTCCGAACTTTGGAAGTGCTTTTCCGGTTCTGCCGGGTTATCCCGGTGAGGGGTGTGTGGATGCGGTTCAGGAGCCCTAAAGGTAGGCTCGGGAGGATAGTAAGAATTGTCATGGATTTGAACATGCGGCTCACCGGACGACTTTTGTAGAGTAGCAGGTGGGGGTGCCACAAAAACAGGGGTGACCGGAGGAGGATTTTGTTTGGCTGGTGGGATTTGGGTGACATAAGGGTTTTCCCCTTGATAATATGGATAGAGTGGGGCGCTTGTCGAAGGATCAAGGGGTGGATGTTCTGGAGCTGATGCGAGAGTAGGGCGGTTTGGTGAAGACTGTCCCCTAGCCCAGGCTAGGTGCATCTCTGTTATCTGTTGTTTCAACCGTTCTACCTCCTCTTTCATGATTTGCATCTCCGATTTCTCTTCCTCGAGACTTTTACCGGAACTAGACATGCTTGTTGTAATTGGCCCTTTAGATATAGTGCGGTAATGGTGGCTGGCCAGTATATTCTGTCAAACCAACTGCTAAACTTTTCTGGAAATGCAACAAACTTGTTAGTTTACCAAGTTTAATAGATATGTTATAGCACGTTGGATGCAATGCACCTAACCAAATAACCCTTTCTATATGTACCCATAACATGCGTCATTCCAGCTTTTCTCTTTTCTTTTTCTCTTTTTTTTTTCTTTTTCAATTATCCTTGAAAGCCTTATTGTTATTAACCTTCGTATTCTTTTCCTTTCTTTCTAGTGGTGGTCGAATCTTATGTGGATTGCCTACGTATCACGTCCCTGCGTGAATCAGACCGAGCGTAGTTCTAATAACAAGATTGTGGCAAGATTCGGTAACTTTTATATCAAATAAAACCTTAAAGTTACAAAACATGTCTTACAATAATCAACAAAATAAGAGAAATACTTGACTCGAAAAAAGGAAAATAAAATGCCAAACAACTTGACCCAATATTTCGAAATACATGTTTAATCAAAAGTCTAATGCTCTAAAATTCCTGGGGGCCCGCGAGGCATCATTCGGCCTTGCCGCGGGCCTTGGTGTGAGGTCCTTGTGTAGTCCCCTTAACTCTCTCGTGATCTGATGAACATAGTCCATAACTGAAGCAAAAAGGGCGGTGCGGGGCATTTGTTCACAAGCTAAGCACTTCATGGTGACATAATGCCCGATTTCTCCAATTCTGTCCTTGATCACGTCCCTTTCTCTGAGTAGCTGTTCTATCTGCTGGTTTTTCGCCCCTAATCTTCGAGCATTGTTGGTGACTTGGTCTAGGAGCCTATCCACTTGTTCTTGCAGTCGGGCCATCAAATCGTGGCAACGGTCGAGGTCTGCTCTGGCATCTCGGGCTTGCTTGAAAACCCGCTCCCTGAGGATAACATTTGCTTCCCTTAGACTAGTGATGATCTCAGTGTAATCTTCTTCCACCCGTTGTAGGTGAAGTGCATGTTGGTGTGCCTCCTTTCTCCAGCTAGCACGGATCCTCATTGTTTGGGCCTTCGACTCTTCCAATTCTCTTTGGACATTGGCAACTTGGCTTCTCAAACCCTTTATCAATTTTTCGTCTGCTCGACTCCTCAACTGTCTGTCAGCATCCCTTTTCATTTGCTGGATTTGAGCTCTCAAAAAGTCATTTTCTTGTGCCAACTTCTTTTTATCTCCTTCGTTGGCGGCGGCTTGCACATCCATTTCAAATTGGAGCTCTTGGGCCCGTTGCTCTATCCTGCTAATCTTTGTTCTATAAGCTTCTTCTCTGGCCAACCAGTCCCATTGTTCTTGTGACGCTTCAGCAAACTCCCTGAGGTGGGGCCTTTTTGTGGGCCTTTGATGCTCCGGTTCTCTGCTATACCATGCAGGGTATTCTGGCGATACTTCGCCACGGGCTCGATCTCGCACCCGAGTGTCTATCTTCAATGTTTGACATTCACTCCAAATCTTTCGGACCAACGCCTCAGGGAATTGTCCTCCCGGTCCAATTTCAACCACATGTGGGCTGAGGTCTTCTTCTTTTGGGATTATTTGGCATCGTCCCAATTGTCTCAATACTCGACCTGGCGCGTAGGGCTGGATGCTGTTGAGGCCCATTAGTAATAAATATGATTCCGTGGCCGATGCATATATGACCTCTTCCACGGGTAGCCAGCCAAACGTCCATTCTATCTTGCTGGCTGGAATCAAACGCATAAGTCGTATCCATCCGCTAGTCCCTTCTGGCAAATCATGTCCCTCGACCCTCGTAGGGAATTCTTCTATACAGGTTTTCTCCGATAAACTATACCTCATAAACTGCGGTCGACGACATAAGTGATCGATCATCCACATTTGGAGCAGTACATTGCAAGCTTCCCAGAAGACCCCTCCTGCTTTGCAGATAGTGAGTGCACGAGAGATATATGATATTATCATGGGAGCCAAAGTACTATTGTTTTGTTTCATCAAAGTGCTGACGACCCCTGCCACATGTATGTTGATATTCCCGTCCTTTCTGGGAAATATTAATGAACCTAGGAAAACTATCATGAAGGCGATGCGTCTATGCTCTTCCCATTTTAACTGGTTTTCTCCACTGTAGATTTTGCTTTTGTGTTTGTTGAAGCCCCCATAATGACCATATTTGTCATATAGAAATGCTAAAGTGCGGAACCCTTCTGATAAGTCTGGGTTGTGTACAGTTCTGCGGATTTTCACAGTATCCAAAAACCTATGTACTGTCACGACCCTTGGTGCAATGAGATATTGTTCCCTCAAAGGGACTTTTGGTCTTCCGATATATCCGGCCAATTCTTCCAATGTTGGCGTGAGTTCAAAGTCTGAAAAGTGGAACACATTGTGTGCTGGATCCCAGAATGAGATCGGGGCTCGTATGATGTCTCCTCTCGGGGGAATATTTAGTAGCCCCACTAGATCTCCCAGGTACAGCTTAACTGCGTCTTGTCCTTGCTCGCCCAAGTCGCTCCACCACCTATGCAAACTTAAGGGGACCTTGTTTATGATAGCTTCGGTTGTATTCTGACTCGTGCTCATTCTGCACATTTATTAAGGTAGTTTTTAGATGAAAGAAAAATCTTTATTTGACCCAAACAAAACTATCTTTTTCTTAAAAAAAACGAAACGGGCCACAGGAATTGACTGGTCAAAATATAAGACTGATGAAAAGGTGGTCGTTGAGGCAAAGTTAAACATCCTGGCATTCTGTCATTATTTCTTCTTTTAAAAACTTATTTTGAAACATAGGGAAGTTGGACCCGTTAAAGGCTGCCTACATATCTCACACCCGGTGAGAATCAAACCCGCGTAGTTCGGTCCGACAAAACAACTATTTTAAAGAAAAACACATTTTGTCAAGAAAACCATTTTGTTGGCAAAGTCAACCTTCTGTCGTCTTTTATCGGCAAACTAAATTTATTGACTTGTTGGTAAAACACATTTTTTGTATTTGTTGAAAAAATATTTATTTCCCCATACTATTTCCTTTTGTTTTTCTTCCGTATTAAAAAGCCGGTCAGCATGCCGGTCTAAATAAATGCTTACAACAAATATGATATAGCAAGATGGTCTTTTCATTTCGGGTTGCCTGTCCTAGACGGACCCAACCCCTGTGTTGAGTCCCCTAAGTCAAATGCAACGTGATGCAAATAAACGTTTCCTACTAGGGATCCGGTATGCGGTTATGTTATTCTAAGCTCAGAACCTTGGTACATGGTCTAAACTGTGTATCCAAGTGGACAGCTCGGATTGAGGAGGGGGCTACGTACCGGGGACCCGCGGGATCGTCCGGCTTTGTAACTTATCCTGCCTCTTTTCTTATTTTTGGTATTGACACTAACAGAAAGGGGAGTCTCAACCAGTAAGCACATCCCCTGGGGTAAGAAGAGAAGGGTTTTCGGCACAGTTTTATATACAGTTCATGCAATATCAAAGCGGTAAACATATAGCAGTTTGTATATACGGTGCAACTAGTATCAAAGCGGTAGACATGTAGCACATTAATTAAACATATAATAAAATCAGATATAGACAAAAACAACAATTTAAGTGAGCTCGAATTCTTAAACCCTGAACCGAAGTTCTGGGTTAGTGTCCCCAGCAGAGTCGCCAGTAGCTGTCACACCTCCTTTTTTTACCGCACACACGTAAAAATGTAAATGTGCCACCGTTTAATACTACATCCCGAAAAGAGATATAATAATAATCAGTGAAGGAGTTTTTCCACTTAAAGGACAGTCGAGACGGGATCAGTTTATTAAATTCAGAGTCGCCACTTGGGAAAACAATGGTGTTCCAAGTCACCGGTTTAATCCCGAACCGAGGAAATTTATGACTCTGTAATACAGTCTGCGAAACTAGAAACCCGGATAAGGAATTCTGTTAACCCGGGAGAAGGTGTTAGGCACTCCTGGATTCCGTGGTTCTAGCACGGTCGCTCAACTGCAATTTTTGTTTTTATCTGATTTCTTTATATATTTTAACTATGTGCTTTTAATGTTTCGCTTTTTGATTTTAGAAGAATTGCGACGTCACAAAAACACATTTCAAGTCACACCGCAACCGGTACGCCTGCGACTTTAATGTATTTCAGTTTCGCCGAGAGTAAGATTTGGGTCACATAAATGCGCACCCGTAATTAGGAAAGTATTTTATTTACAAATAGTGCTTAAAAAGTCTATCGTGTTGTTAACTTTGTGAAAGACCGTGAAATTTGCTAAACGATCCTCCCGAGTTTATGCTTTTATAATAATTTTATTTGAGGGCCCCCATATATTTTCATCTTCAAGACGAGGCTCATCCCTTATTTTAAAAAGTCCAAACTTAATCGTATACTATGTTTTTCTATTCTGTTTTTTCCTTCCTAGTTTGCATATTATTTTTGTGTTATTTCAGATTATGATATCAGGGTGTAGGCCATTTATTTATTATTGGGCCTGGACTTTGGACTACTTTAACAGTCCTCATTGGAACAGACGGGCATCTGTAGCCCAGAGTGTATCATTATTGCTACTTGAGATTGCAGGTATTCTATTAATCAGATCTGGGCCTTTATACACAACTAGGCCCAGACTATATAAACAGAAACGAACAGCACTTAAACAATTGTTGTTCAGCATCATTATTACTTAATAATTTCTCAGACAATATCAAATAACATTTTGATCACTACTAATTTCCAAACGCAACAGTTAATTAAAATTTTACATAACAATTTATATTAGTGTTATTATACTACATGGCAGGTTCTGATATTCAAGTAACTATTTGTGATACTAGCTTACAAGATTATTTGTCACTTATTTTACTAAATGAAAACAGTATTGTAATATTGACTAAACATGCTTGAGTTGATAACATTTACAAACGTATAAAAAGCAAATTTGTATATTAATCAAATTGAAGGTAAGCGATAATACAATCTAAACTACTCGACTACATATCCCATTTAGATTAAATCGATCCTGATTTAGATCTTTAACTATCAATAAGTAACCAGATTCTAATTCATATGTTCAATTTCGGAATTATATCTACTTATCTAAGTGTATTAGTTTCGCATTAACTTGTTTTAGTTTTGTTTTAGGTTTTAACTATATTTAGTTACTGATTTACGTTTAACTACTATACTAGCTCTTCTACTCTAATCCAGATCAAATTCATGTAGCTGTTAGTTATTACAATCATTCCTAATAAATTACAAAGGAATCTACAAATTAGCTACAGCTAAAATAGAAGAAACACAAATGGCATTATCAAAATAATCAGGCTTCATTTCTTCATCAAAATCTCGATTACATTCTCCAAAAATAGATGTGTACCTGGAAATCAACAGTGAGGAGAAATCAGTGGCAGCAACAGAAGACACAACCACAACAGCAACAGAACAACTGAAGCAGCAACAACAAGACAACAAAAGCAAACAGCAACCAGACACAACACTCAGCAACAATCGACCCAGAAATAGATGCAAGGGATCCGTGTGAACTTCAAACACAATCCAATGAAACAGTAACCAAAGATCCAATGGCAAACCAAGAAGAATCCAGACTCTCCCCTGTTTTCTCTCGAGGAAATGGTGCATATTCTCTGTCTAAGAGCTATTTTTCCTCAAATTTTGTTTTAGGTCTGTATGTATCTATCTGTATATTTTATATTTTTTTCGACCAGTGTCCTCTCTCTAAGGTCTGTGTCTGTATATGAATGTCTAAGCCCTTTTTCTATCTATATCTTTCTCCCTATACTTATAGTTAAATCAGTCCCAGAAGCCAATAGCCCTCTACAAAACAAATACCTTTGCCCATCCTTTATTCTGCTGAACCCTGATATTCCCTGGGCAGACCTGCCATTGTTTCATCACTACCCTCTGTCTAAGCATGGGATTTACTTATTAAATATTGCCTGCAACAGCCATGCCCTGCTGCAGGTTCCACTAATCCTTTCTTATGGGCAGGCTTATTAAATAACTAACTTTAATTAACTAATTAAACCCTACCGATTAGGTCCAAGCAACCCCTAATCCAGACCCAAACCAAAACACCCAGTCCCTGCCTTATGAATGGCATACGGGCAGACCCCAAAAAATGAACAATCATGACGAGCGTTTGCTTAAGAGGGGGAGAATGTGACGACCCGGCCCGTCGTCACGGGAATTACCACCCCGTTATGTTGAAATTGTATGTTTTATTCTTTTATATCGGTGTTAGAGTCTATCGGGTGAGTTAGGAGTGAATTGGATTGAAAATGAGGCATATAGCCTTTGTGAAGGAAACTTGAATAAGGAAAGTCAACCCGGAGTTGACTATTTGGTTAGAGGGCTCGGAATCGGATTCCGATGATTTGGTTAGTTCCGGAAGGTGATTTGTGACTTAGGGGAGCGATCGGAATTGAATTTGGAGGCCGGTGTAGAAATAGGCTTGAATTGGCTAAGGTTGAATTTTGGCGAAATCCGAACGGTAGGTGAGATTTTGATCCGGGGGTCGGAATGGAATTCCGACAGTTGCAGTAGCTTCGTTATGTGATTTTGGATGTGCCTGCAAAATTTCAGGTCATTCGGACGTCGTTTAGTCGGGTTTTTGATTGAATGCGTAATTCGGAAAGTTTTAAGGAATTTAGGCTTGAATCCGTGTGTAATTGGTGATTTTGATGTTTAGGATGGTGTTTTTATGATTAGAACAAGTTTGAAACATGTTATGGGGTATGTTGGTGGTTTTCGTTGGGGTCCCGGGGGCCTCGGGTTGATTTCGGGGGTCCAAACGGACCATTTCTTCTATTTTTTGAACTGCTGTTGGCTGCTGGTTTTGTTGCAGATGGATGCTCTATGCGATCGCATAGGGTCATTGCGATCGCATAGAAGGATGGAAGTGAGCCCCGGAGTTGTTCTATGCGATCGCGTAATAGGAGATGCGATCGCATAGGTATGGAACCTGGCACTCTGCGATCGCAGGGTCACTGGTGCGATCGCATAGGGTAAAATGATCCGGGGTGCCTAAGAAGCTTATTGTTCTATGCGATCGCGTGGTCGGTCTGCGATCGCATAGTAGTAATTTGGAGCCTGGGTGAGATGTTCTATGCGATCGCGGAGAGGTAGTGCGATCGCATAGCCTTAATTATTTCGAGCTATCATTTGTTCTACGCGATCGCAAGGATGGGATGCGATCGCATAGTGTAAACGGCCCAGGCAGTGAATTAAAAACCAGAAACATTTCACATACGGGTTCATTAACCCAAAACTCCATTTTGAGTTCCAAGAGGAGAAATTGACGGGAGATTGCTGGGAAATCATCAGGGTTTCGTTGGAGGTAAGTTTATGGCTTAATTACATCATTTTAACATGAAATCCTTGGTTAATTCTCTGTAAATGGGAGATTAAATGTGGGTTTTAACCCTAAGCCTAAATTGAAGAAAAACACCGATTTGAGTGGGCAAACGGAGTCCGATTTTGGTAAATTTTATATGTATGGACTCGTGGCGAGACGAGGGTTCCAGAAATGTGAATTTCGTAAATTTTCGGAATGTGGGCCCGGGGCTCGGGTTTTGACAACTTTGGGAATTTTGATGTAAATTGAGTTGTATTGATTGGGTGTCGTCCCATTGGCCTAAATTGTTGTATTTTTACTGTATTTGATCAGATTCTACGAGTGCGGAGTTTGATTCTCGTGTCAAGGACATTGCGGAGTAGTCGTCGCGCGGTATTGAGGTGAGTAATAGATGTGGGTGATGACCGGCGGGTTCGAAACCCCGGTATACCACTTTGTGACGTTGTATAGCGGCGAGACACGTACTCTCTTGTGAGTGCGGGGTCGATTGTGATTGGGGACTATGGCTTAGTCCAACCTGTTGATACTGTATTATTGGCTATTCTAGAGCCGTCGAACCTCCTTCTCGGATGGTTGCATATATATATATATATATATATATATATATATATATATATATATATATATATATTGTGATAATGGCCACTCTTGAGCCGAGGAACCCCCTTCTTGGGCGGTTGAATATTTTGGGACTTGGTTTCCCCGCTGTTGTACTATTGTTTCATATTTTGAAATGCTTAAATGGGCTAAAGAGAGCTTCTAGCTCCGTTGTTGATATTGATTGGTCGGGCTGGCTTGCAATGTGTTGGGCGCCATCACGACCGGATTTGGGGTCGTGACAAGTTGGTATCAGAGCCTAGGTTTACTAGGCCTCATGAGTCTTGAGCCGGTTAGTAGAGTCTTGTGGATTGGTACGGGGATGCCTGTACTTATCCTCGGGAGGCTGCGAACCTTTAGGAAACACTTCACATTTCTTGGAATTATTATCGTGCGTACTTGATTCAGCTTGAGATATACCTTTTTGAAACTCCTTCCGCACGTCTGTGTACTCTTCGAGCGCTCAGCAATATAATTGCCTTATGGCTTGTGATTTCCCCGAGTGAGGGGCGAGATATAATCTCTGTGAGTTCATGTTGGGCCGGTCGGGATGACTTGAGGCTGGACCTTGTTTATGACTTGAGCATTGAGGTGCTGATTTTGTGAGTGGTGGCAATAGATAATGTACTGAGGGTTTGAAACCCTGTATTTGTACTATACAGTGCTATGCTGAGATAATACACGCGTCATGTGACGAGCGTGGTGGTATTGTGACCGAGGATTTGGACTTGATCCTTCCCGATTGATTATTACTGTGTAAAATGACTGAGACTGGGCTTATATTTATGTACTTGAGCTAGTAGCCATGTTTGGGGCCTTGTGCCGATCTGTAGTGTATTAAGGAGGCTTACTAATGGATGAGTTGTTAATTGTTCGACTCTTACCTAATCTGTTGTGTAGCTCCGACCTATGGGCGTGGTGAATATTTACCATATCTCTTAATTGGAAGGTAAAGTGCCTTATGTGTAGTGGAACGAGTTCAAACTCGGGAAGACTAAAGTGATTATGCTATGTGTATCCTGGTGGAAGGTATTGTGCTGAAATGCTAAATTGAGGCGAGGTAGGTGGGTTGATTCTCATGTGTAATTGAAAGGTATTGATATGTGTTATGATTCGAGCAGATACATCGCAGGTTCAAGTATAAATTGTGATGATATAATTCGTGTAGTATTGATATTTAATGTTGTTGAAATACATTGTGATATCTTGTTGAGTTGTGGAAGTATAGCTAGGATGGTTTGGTGATTCTCTGGCGGGTGGATAGGCCAATTTACAAAGGAAACTCTGCCGAAATTTTTGGAAAATTCGGGACTTAGAAAAGATTTTGTCACCTAAAGAGGGGCGTAACTGTTGTGTGTGAATGAATGCAAGAATTGCAAAAGAGTTAATATTTCTGATGATTCGAATCTCCGCCAAAGCTTGTAAATGACTTGAGTTTAATATCATACTAACATTTCGGCATCACTTGAGTAATACTGATATGAGTGGTTGAAAGTGCTTTGATGAATGGCTTCGAGCTAAGTTGGGGAGGTTGCTATTGATTAACTGATTGCACTATTGTGTGCTATGTTGATTCTGTCTCTAAGTATGTTGGGAAAATTCTGATAAAGGTTATGGTGCTTCGTAGATGTGAAGAAATACTAGGGTATTTTGAACCGAGGTTGGTAAGGAATGCTTGGTGTATAGAAAAGAGTGATAGCTAATAGTATCTGTATGTAATCATGATCTGCAGTGTCAGAGTTCTAATAAGGCACGAGTGGTTCTGTTCAATAAGACAGTTGAATTACAGCTGAATAAGGATGACCGACGCCCGAGAATTGTTTACGGTGTTCAAGATTTTACTTGTAACAGTCAGGTGTCTCAAAATTGTGCATGTGGCTAAAGATGGTGGTTTCGTTAGAAGAGATCGGTACTTGTGTTATATTATGTGAATGACGGGATTCTATGTAATCCGTATTAGAAGGTAATGATAACGAATTCAAATCGCAAGAGGTTCTTCAAAATAAAGTATTGTAAGATGTGATCCTTCTGGAAATTTGAGAGAGTATTCAGTGGCCTATATGTCTCAGACCGTGTGGTCTTATGTACGAGTCTCGTGTGGAATGAGTTCATGTGTTATGGTGCTACAGTAATGGCTAATATTAAATCATAGATGAATCATAAAGGAAACTGGGTAAATGGAACAACTTGTTAATAAACCGAAGCGGTATGATAAAGAATACGACTAATTCCCGGTATGTGGTTGAAGTAATGAGTCTTGCAGATATTGTGCAATAAAGCTTTTGAGTGCTGGCAGTCGTGTAACCCGATATGGGTATAATATGGGTATAAGGACTCAGTCCTGGCAGTTTAACTTATGCAATGTGATTGGGAGAAAGAGTTTATGATGTGTTTTAATGTGGTTTGAAAAATGAGTGTATTTCCTGTTGGTATGCAAAGCTTGGAATGTGTAATGAGTTTTCTCTATATGAGATCATAAAAGTCCTTGACTAGTTGATTGCGTCGATGTTTGCGGCGTAGGAAAGGGATAAGAATTTCCATGTTATCTTAGTATGGTATACGCGATGTGTTATGGAAAGTTGATAATGGTATATTCTAGGTTTTGAGAACAGTTCATAATATATGGGAAGTCAATAAAATTATTGAGCAGCGCGAACAGCTGCAGATGAATTAAGAATCGATCTTTCTAATGATTTAAGAAAACGGTACTGCTATTCTATTAACTTGGCAGGGAATATGATCCAAAAAGGACAAGGTAATGTAAACTGATGATATCCAGTGGTATGGTGGTATTCTCTTGTGGGATCGACTGTAATAATTGAGTCGTTGATGGCATAGTAAAATTTCCGAATGGCTTTCGAGGTATGAATAGATGCTTGATGTGTGTTATGTAATCGTACGGTGGAGTGTGGGATCAGGGCATAGTGATCCATATGTAATACATGTGTTAGAGTCTGGAAGTTCTCGTAATCCGCCTATGCAGTGGTTGTATATCGTGTGTATTAGCACTGTTTAGCTCTTAGCTTGATATGATGAATTTGGGATATGATACCTTATTTCAGACTGGTTGACATAAGCCGGGTCGTCTAGACTAATGTGATATGGGCTATGTCGGAAAATGGCACAAATTGCGTAGCAGAGAGCATCAGAGTATGCTCCAACAGAGTAGTTGTACACAGGACCAGCGGACGGCTGGTAGGCATTGCTTTGTCAGTTGGACCTTAGTGGCGGATGTTAGTGTAGAGATATCTACCATTGATTCAGTTCCAGTATTGAGAAACGTTGTCAGATGCGTTTCACGTGGCCAAACTTGAGGCTATATATGTTTATTATGATGAGCAACTTGACTCGACGCGTATTCATTTGACGAGGGTTACTTGGATCGGGTGGCACGCCGCCACAGGTATGGTATCTGGATCGGGTGGCACGCCGCCACGGGTATGTCATTGGAGCGGGTTGCACGCCGCAACAGAATATTGTGAAAATATAGTTAGTTATATGCTACCTGGTATACGATACTTCCTCGCTTCTGAGGAAAAGACCGTATTGAGTATCACTTGGCGAATGGCACATCGGTTGTGTCCTTTCAGGATTTAATGGCATACATTAATTGTTTCACCGTGAGTGAGATTGATTGCTTGGGTTCAGACCTAAATATGTGTGGCTGACCGTTTTGAGCTTGGTAAATTGAGGTGCGTCATGAGTAATAGTGTTTGGATATAATCACGAATCGTGGTAAGGCCACGTGATGTTATGACCTCTCGAGGAGGATTCAGGTACTCTTTCTATAATGCGAGACGCGATCTCAGTTCTATGTTATGATGGCACAGAGGAATTAAATTGCAGCTCTATTTGCTGGAGACAGTTGTCATGATTTGAGCTGTCATGATTCGAGTGTGTGCAGACGTTTCTATTGGAGCCTATGTTGTGCTCGTCGTGGCTTAGGCCGGTGTTAAGGTGTTTATCGCCAGTGTGGTGTGTTATAATCGAAATGACCGTTGGAGTCATTATTGAATACGAGCATATTGGATCTTAGCTTGTTAGAAAGGTAGAAACCGAGGTTTGGCTCCGGAACCTATCGTGGTATGAGTTTTAAAAAGGGAAATAGATTCACGAATGGTTAACCCGAGAGATGGGTTCGGTATATCACGTGCTTCAGCTGCCGTGGGCAGGATATGGAGGTGTTGGAATAAGACTCTATCTAATGAAAGAGGTTTTCAGCTAGTATTTGGTGATTGTGGCCAATTGTTGTGATTAGAGACTATCGTCTCGAGTGATTGGGTTGTTTGATACATCATATGATCTCACCCGGAGTGGTGAGTATGGCTTATTGCAGTGGATTCTAGTGTATCCTGAGTACAGGAATGGGATTAGCAATTGGTATATGATTTCAGAAAGTGCAATGTGGTTTATGGTTAAGATGGTCTGTGAGATTTCAGCTATATGGTGTTTCAGGCTTATGAGAGATAGGGCGATGTGTGATCGCCCGAATATATGCTGGGTAAGGTCATTCAGCTATTGAGTTGCTTCTAGTACCACTCTGGTACGCTCGAGGACGAGCGTTTGTTTAAGTTGGGGAGAATGTAACGACCCGGCCCGTCATCACGGGAATTACCACCCCGTTATGTTGAAATTGTATGTTTTATACTTTTATATCAGTGTTAGAGTCTATCGGGTGAGTTAGGAGTGAATTTGATTGAAAATGAGGCATATAGCCTTTGTGAAGGAAACTTGAATAAGGAAAGTCAACCCGGAGTTGACTATTTGGTTAGAGGGCTCGGAATCGGATTCTGATGATTTGGTTAGTTCCGGGAGGTGATTTGTGACTTAGGGGAGCAATCGGAATTGAATTTGGAGGCCGGTGTAGAAATAGGCTTGAATTGGCTAAGGTTGAATTTTGGCGAAATCCGAACGGTAGGTGAGATTTTGATCCGGGGGTCGGAATGGAATTCCGATAGTTGCAGTAGCTCCGTTAGGTTATTTTGGATGTGCCTGCAAAATTTCAGGTCATTCGGACGTCGTTTAGTCGGGTTTTTGATTGAATGCGTAATTCGGAAAGTTTTAAGGAATTTAGGCTTGAATCTGTGTGTAATTGGTGATTTTGATGTTTAGGATGGTGTTTTTATGATTAGAACAAGTTTGAAACGTGTTATGGGGTATGTTGGTGGTTTTTGTTGGGGTCCCGGGGGCCTCGGGTTGATTTCGGGGGTCCAAACGGACCATTTCTTCTATTTTTGAGCTGCTGTTGGCTGCTGGTTTTGTTGCAGATGGATGCTCTATGCGATCGCATAGGGTCATTGCGATCGCATAGAAGGATGGAAGTGAGCCCCGGAGTTGTTCTATGCGATCGCGTAATAGGAGATGCGATCGCATAGGTATGGAACCTGGCACTCTGCGATCGCAGGGTCACTGGTGCGATCGCATAGGGTAAAATGATCCGGGGTGCCTAAGAAGCTTATTGTTCTATGCGATCGCGTGGTCAGTCTGCGATCACATAGTAGTAATTTGGAGCCTGGTGAGATGTTCTATGCGATCGCGGAGAGGTAGTGCGATCGCATAGCCTTAATTATTTCGAGCTATCATTTGTTCTACGCGATCGCAAGGATGGGATGCGATCGCATAGTGTAAACGGCCCAGGCAGTGAATTAAAACCAGAAACATTTCACATACGGGTTCATTAACCCAAAACTCCATTTTTGAGTTCCAAGAGGATAAATTGACGGGAGATTGCTGGGAAATCATCGGGGTTTCGTTGGAGGTAAGTTTTGTGGCTTAATTACATCATTTTAACATGAAATCCTTGGTTAATTCTCTGTAAATGGGAGATTAAATGTGGGTTTGAGCCCTAAGCCTAAATTGAAGAAAAACACCGATTTGAGTGGGCAAACGGAGTCCGATTTTGGTAAATTTTATATGTATGGACTCGTGGCGAGACGAGGGTTCCGAAATGTGAATTTCGTAAATTTTCGGAATGTGGGCCCGGGGCTCGGGTTTTGACAACTTTGGGAATTTTGATGTAAATTGAGTTGTATTGATTGGGTGTCGTCCCATTGGCCTAAATTGTTGTATTTTTACTGTATTTGATCAGATTCTACGCGTGCGGAGCTTGATTCTCGTGGCAAGGGCATTGCGGAGTAGTCGTCGCGCCGTATTGAGGTGAGTAATAGATGTGGGTGATGACCGGCGGGTTCGAAACCCCGGTATACCACTTTGTGACGCTGGTATTGCGGGATAGTCGAGGTAGTTGCAGCGTCCGCAGGACCTGAATCCCCTTCTAGCTGTCATTTCTTATCTTGTTGTCTTTCTTTTCCGCACTGAGTTTGTTATAAACTTTATTACACTTATGTTCTTTAGAGGCTCATGACTCTTGACCCTTCGGTCTATGGGAGTTAGTATATTTTGGGACTTGGTTTCCCCGCTGTTGTACTATTGTTTCATATTTTGAAATGCTTAAATGGGTTAAAGAGAG
This sequence comes from Nicotiana noctiflora, assembly GCA_032618575.1. Taxonomy (NCBI): domain Eukaryota; kingdom Viridiplantae; phylum Streptophyta; class Magnoliopsida; order Solanales; family Solanaceae; genus Nicotiana; species Nicotiana noctiflora. The sequence goes on along the minus strand of JASVEL010011557.1, from coordinate 34,742 downwards.
CTTCTAGCTCCGTTGTTGATATTGATTGGTCAGGCTGGCTTAGCAATGTGCTGGGCTTTATCGACGTTAAGTGAAACTAGACATACCAAGCAATCAGCATTGAACTAAAACAGATAGGGATGGGAATCGACCGGATAAAAGGTCTATTGGAGATGAAGAAAAATAGAAAACTAAAAGAAGAAACAAAGGATAAAAATTTCACATGATTAACAAACTAAATATGAAGAAGGAAAAAGAGGAATACCATGTAGGAAGAAAATCCGCCCTTGAACGGACCCCGGACCCATCTGGGATTCAATTCGGACTTGGACTTTTCGTTTTTGAGGCCAATGGACCTTAATTGAGATGTTTTCAACAATGAAAACATCCCAACTAAGGTCTATTAGACCTCAATTAGGAAGAAACGCGAAGTCTAGGGTTCATGGCCGAGATTTGGGGCTTTTACAATCCTGGCAAGATTCGAGCTAAACCAGGGCTGGTAGGGGTATGAGGGAGGTCATGGGAGGGCTTGGGGTGAGTTTGGAGTGGTTTGGCGTTAGTTCGAGTTTGACTCGAATCTTCAAATGAAGATTCGAGGAGTTCCGGAGTGATTCGAGGTAAATGGTTCGTGGATATGGAATGGGGGAGTCGAGATGGTCTTATGGTGTAAAAATGGGGGGCTTTGGTGACTGACCACCGCCGTAAGGCGATTCCCGGCGGTGGTGCACGGCGGAGGGCGGTGGAGCTTATTTGCCTCGTCTCTGATAGAGACGACGATGGGGTATGTGGATCGGGGGGCTGGGGTAAGCTTTGGATTTATATACCAATGCGGGAAATAAATCCTGGCCGTTTGATCTGATGAGATCAACGGCCTGGATCATTTCATTTATCCAAACGATACCGTTTGGTCGTTTATTGGAGCCGGGTTGTCTGTGGGTTGATTGGGTCGGGCTGCGTAACGGGTTGGGGGATGGGATCTCGACCGTTGGATCAACATGAATGAATGGCTTGGATAACCTGGCCAATTACGGCGTCGTTTGGGCGTATCTGGAGACGGACTGGGCTAATGCATGGCTTGGGCTGCGTGTATCGTTTGGGCTCCGGATTTAGAAGCCCAAACTTAATTTTCAACCCTTTCTTCTTCCCCTTTTTTTATAACAAAACCAAAATTCTAATTAATTTGTCATCATTAAAATAAAACCATACGGACATTAATACTTAACAACAATTGACACATGATTAACAAAGAAAATAAAATCATATAATGACAACAAAATAAAATACACCCTTATTATTTTGTGATTTTTCCATTTACTAGTTAACTCAAAATTAAAAATAAGTTCCAAACGCTATTACATATATATATATATATATATATAATTTAATCAAATATGCATGCACACACAGATACGAATATATTTTTTATTTTTCATTAATTTAATCAAATATGCATGCACACACACCTCAAATTAAGATCCCTTTGCTTGAACAAATGCTGCAAACTGCAATGGTCTGTATAAACCTCACATGACACTCCATATCTTAAGAGCATGAACAATCACCGCAAACTCCAGATCATGCACAATGTAATTTTTCTCATGAACCTTCAGCTGACGTGAAACATATGCAATAACTCGCCCCTCTTGCATCAATACACATCCCAACCAATGCGAGAAGTGTCACAATACACTGTATACATCCCTAAATCGGAAGGCAATACAAGAACTGGTGCCGTAGTCAAGGCCGTCTTGAGCTTCTGGAAGCTTTCCTTACAATCATCGAACTAACAGAACGGTGCACCTTTTTGGGTTAATCTGGAACTGGTGTCGTAGTCAAGGCCATCTTGAGCTTCTGGAAGCTCTCCTTACAATCATCGGACCAATAGAACGGTGCACCCTTTTGGGTTAATCTGGTCAGAGGTGATGCAATGGATGAAAAAACCTGCACAAATTGCCAGTAATATCCTGCTAGCCCCAAGAAACTTCGAATCTTGGTCATTAAAGTAGGACGTGGCCAACTCTAAACTGCCTCAATCTTTTTGGGATCAATTTTAATACCCTCTCCGGACACTACATGCCCCAAGAATGCTACTGACTCTAGCCAAAACTCGCACATGGAGAACCTAGCATAAAGCTTCTGCTCTAGTAAGGTCTGATGCACTACTCTCAAATGCTGCTCGTACTCCTCCAGGCTACGCGAGTATATCAAGATGTCATCAATGAAGACGATAAAAAAGGAACCAATATAGGGCCTGATCACCCTGTTAATTAGGCCCATAAATGTCGCTGGAGAATTAGTCAAGCCAAATGACATCACCAGGAACTCATAGTGGCCATATCTAGACCTGAATGGGTCTTCGGAACATCTGAATCCCGGATCTTCAGCTGATGATACCCCGACTTCAAGTCAATCTTAGAGAACACCCTAGCTCTCTAAAACTGGTCAAACAAATCATCGATATGGGGCAACGGATACTTGTTCATGATGGTGACTTTATTCACCTGGCGGTAATCAATGCATATCTGCATAGTCCCATCCTTTTTATTTACGAACATCACTAGTGCACCCCAGAGCGATACACTGGGCCTAACAAACTGCTTAGCTAGCAACTCCTCCAACTACTTCTTCAGCTCCTTAGAAGCCATACGTATGGTGGGATATATATAGGTTGAGTGACTAGATCCAAGTCAATACATAAATCAATATCACAATCTAGAGGCATGCCAGGAAGATCCGAAGGAAAAACATCAGCAAACTCTTAGACTACTAGCACTGAATCAATCGTCGAACACTCTACGATGGTGTCTCGAACATAAGCTAAGTAGGCCAAACATCCCTTCTCAACCATGCACTGAGCCTTCAGGAAGGAAATGACCCTGCTAGGTGTATCCACACTAGATCCCCTCCACTCCAGTCTCGGCAACCCTGGCATCACTAGAGAAATAGTCTTGGTATGGAAATCTAGAATGGCGTGATATGGAGATAACCAAAACATGCCCAAAGTAACCTCAAAATAGATCATATCGAGCAACATGAGATATTCTCTAGTCTCAATACCACAGAAAGTAACTACACAGGATCGGTAGACCTAGTTCACAACCACAAAATTACTAATAGTGGTGGACACGTGAACTATAACACCCAAAGGCTCAGGAGAAATAGCCAGGAAACGAACAAACAGAGATAATACATATGAATAAGTGGACCCGGGTCAAATAATACTGATGAATCTCTACCGCTAACGAAAATAATACCTGTGATGACGGCATCTGAGGTCAATGCATCTGGCCTGGCGGGGAGAGCATAGAATCTAGCTAGAGCACCGGATGAATGGTCTCCAACTGACTGAGTAGTAGTTGGCTGATCTCTCCATGTTTGGCCTCTACCCCTAGAACGACCTCCACCAGTCTGCTCTCCACCTCTAGGCGGTTGGACCGTTGGTGCAGGAGTCATGGGCTGTTGCCCCTGCTATACTACCTTGCCCATAAGCCTGGGGCAGTATTTTCTCTTATGGCCTGCGTCCCCGCACTCAAATTAACATGGTGCGTTGGCATGCTACCCAGATGGCTGACCCTGAATACCAGAAGGCTCACTAGAAGAAGCCTGAGTAGCCGGCGGACGGTAAGAACTCTCCGGCATAGCATTGAAGTAAGGATCGGAAGACTCTGTAGCACATGAGTACCCACTGGATGAACCCTGAATAGTTGGAGGCGATAAGAACTCTCTGCATGGCGCTAAAATAGGAGTATGCTTGAGTAACCTAAGTCTCTCTCGCATGGCTCTTAAATAGGATTGTGTTGAAGCACCCCGAGCAGGTGGTGGTGCTGGAGCTGGGGGCCTACTGGGCTGACCCTCCCCCCCAAGGTGACCTATGCCTCTAGTTGGGGCACCTCTTAACTCTTCTGAGAATATGGCCCTCTTATCCTGCTGCATCTGCTCTCTACCCCTCACAACGGTGACCCTCAATCTCGTGGGCAATCCTAAGTACTAGTTGATATCCAACGCCTATCTCTACCTCACGAGCCATACCCGACCAGATAGTAGGATGTAACCCTGCAATGAACTTCAGTACTCTCTCTACCTCTGTGGGAAGTATCATAAGTGCATGGCGAGATAATTCAGAGAACCTCTCATTATAGTTAGTCACTGATATATGACCCTGCTCCATATACTCAAACTGATGACATAGCTCTTCTCTCTCAGAGGGTGGAATGTACCGATCAAAAAATAACTGAGTGAACTGACCCCAAGTAAGGGGAGGAGCGCATGCTGGTCTTCTAAGCAAGTAAGACTGACACCATCTACAGGCCATGCCCTCCAGCTGAAAAGTAGTGAAGTCGACTCCATGTGACTCTAATATCCTCATGTTGTGTAGTCTATCCCTACACCTACCAATGGAATCCTACACGTCCTCATGACGCTCGCCCCCGAAAACTGGAGGGTGCAACCTGGTCCATCTGTCTGATAACTTACTACAGATTGCCGTCCCCGACTGGCCTGGGCTGGGGTACCGCTGCAGTAACTGGCTGGACCTCTCTACGGGTAGTGCACCTGGAGTATGATAAACTGCAGCTACATGACCTGGAGCCTGTAAGGTAGGGGTTCGTGATCCCCATCCTACCTGTGAGGTAGCTAGATCTGTTGGAAATAAACCAGCCTGAGTCATAGTGTCCATGAACCGAAGCATACAACCCATGACCTCCTGAAATCCTAGCGTAGTCGTGAACTCCACCGGAGTAGGCACAGCTACAGGCGCCTCGCCATGATCCTCAATGGTGGGATCCCCTACAGGGTCTGCTGGTGGCGTAACTGGAATGGCTCTGGGACGCCCTCATCCCCTACCATGGGTCAGTGCCCTCCTCCAGCCTCTACCTCGTCCTCTAGCAATGGGGGAAGCGGCTTCTCCCGAGTTCGAAATGTCGGCGGTACATGTCCTCACCATCTGTGAGAGAATAGAAGAGGAAACTTAGTACACAGACCACTGCACGATGGGAAATAAATAAAGAGTAGTCTTTCCTAACACCCTATAGCCCCTCGAAGATAAATACAGACGTCTCCGTACCGATCTACAAGAATTTATTAGGTTTTCCCCTAACTTGTGAGACCTACGTGAACCTAGTCCTCTAATACCATGTTGGCACGACCTATTTCTCATAACAGGTCATGATGGCTCCCAACACCATGGTCAGGCCAACCGAAGTGCGGAAGAATGATTAAGTCCTCATTTTAGTTTAGCCAAAGATAGGAAATACTTAAGTTTGCGAGTAAATGATGAAGCTAGTAAAACCATGAAGTGCTAACATAGCAATACAAATCCCAAAATAAATGCCTACTACAATGTGTGCCAGAACCTGGTGTTACTAGCTCAGGGCAACCAATAGAATATACACAAAATATAAAATACTATCCTACTGAATCGGAATAGATAGAAATCAAATACAAGAAAGGACTCATTCGGCGGCGAATTGGCATGAGAAGAAGGCAGCTCACCGAGAAGTCCCTGAGCGTGCTCACTGTTGCGCAGCCGGATAATGTCCAGATCCACCTTCCTCAAATCTTGTACATATAAGTACATGAGCGTAGCATGAGTACATAAACCACATGTACTCACTAAGTATCCCGTCTAATCTCAAAGAACTAGAGACGAGAGGTCCACTTGATACTTACTAAGGTCCAAAATAATATAATATAATAGAGTGAGATACACAATATAAAGGATTACCAATAACATAGGTTAAACATAAGAGTTATATTCATGCTCTTGCCTTAATTAAATTATCACTTTCTCCTTTTATATCAAATGAGTAATCATTTTATAACCAAATGTAAGCATATAAATCATGCACAAACATACCGAGGTCGATGGCCTGCTCCTACAGAAAATAAATTATGCACTGCCGAGGGTCGAGCGACAGAAACCATAGATGCATCTATTATCACCGAGGCGATCGGCCTGATCCATAATCATCAAGAAAATATCAATAAAAGCACATAAGGATCAATTACATATAAGGGCACTCCTACCAAGGGCTCAACAATTTATATGTTCACTTTCATTTCCTCAAGTCTCTAGCAATTCATAATGATCATATTGGCAAGTTATAATAGGAAATATTCCCCAATTAGACATGACGTGGGACCTAAACAACCCGAACAATTCTCATATAGTATCTACACACGGACGCTCGTCACCTTGCATGTACGTAGCCCCCGCATTTAGCAACACTTACTTATTAAAAATCCTATAGGGATAATTCCCTCTTACAAGGTTGGAAAGGAGACTCACGTCGCTCCAAAGTGCACTCCCAATATCCAAGAACGAGCCAAGTCCTCAATTCGAAGCCGTAGCTATTTAAGGATTTTCCTAGCTATTAACACAAGTTTCCTAAATTTCAACCCCGGGCCCACGTGCCCGGATTCCGTTTTCAAGGGAAGTCGTGTTCTATAACCTAAGGATCACAAATATATGATTTCTAGTTTATTACATGGTTAATTATGTGTTAAAACTTTAGTTCTCATTAAACTCTAGGTCTAGCTCAAATCCCTTAATTTTACCCAATTCTTGGTGTTAAATCTACCTAAGGTTTAGGATCCCCTAGGCTTGACCCCTTCCGCTCCTGCGATAAAACGACTGCTTCTGAGGTCCAGGAGCCATAGAAGCGGTTATGATAGAAATAGCAGATGAAATTTTCCTAAGTTTTTCAACTTCGCCCGAACCTCGACCATTTTGATGCTCGGGGCTCCCGAGCCCTGCCCCAACATACCGACAAGTTTTAAATCTTGAGGTGGACCTACTTGAACCTTCGAAACACTCAAAACAACAATAAATTGACGAATGAACCCCAACAACCAAATAAGTCAATTCATTGAACTCCAAGTTCTTAATTCTTATTCAACGAGTCAAAATGCCTTTAACTTCTCGGACTGACACCAAATTTTACGGGTAAGTATTAACTGATATTTCAGACTTGTACCAAGTTTTGAAATTGACATTCGAACCTGATACCTATGAAAATAATGATTTCTTAGTTTATTTAGATCGTTGAAACTCAAACTTAACAATTTTACATAAAAATTTATTACTCGGGCTAGGGACCTCAGAATTTGATTCAGGGCATACGTCTAGGTCCCATATTTTCCCGCGGACCCTAAAAAATTGACAAATCACGGTTCCGGGTCTGTTTCCTCAAAATATTGACCGAAGTCAAACTTGGGCTTTTTAAAAAAAAAACTTAAAGAAGCAACTAGGCTTAATCTTGCTCAAAACTCTTCTAACTTCCGAACCACCCATCCCCGCAAGTCATATATTAGCAAAAGCAAGTGCGGAATGTATTATTTAAGGAAATGGGGTTCAAAAATATAAAATGACCAGTCGGGTCGTTACAATATAGTACAAGATAGAAATTTATCACAAGTGACAAGGAAAGTTTCTATGGGGACGTCAATTTTAACCAAGAATGTAGAATAACAACTTCTTTTTGTCACGGCCCAAATTTTCCTATGTTGGGTATCATGATGGCGCCTAGTCTTAGGGACTAGGTAAGTCTAAAGTTTAACTAAAATGTAACGACCCGACTGGTCAGGTTTCTTTCTAGAACCCTATTTCCCTAAATAAGACTTCTCATACTTGCTTTTATTAATTTATGACTTGTTGGGATGATTGGTTCGAGATTTTGAAGAATTTAAGTTTAAATCGGAACACTTGGTTCCTTAAGGTTGGTCTAAAAGGCTAAGTTTTACTTTGGTACATTTTGAGTAAATGACCTCAAAATTAATATTTGAGGGTTCCAACTGGTTTGTATGATGATTTCGGACTTGGGCTTATGTCCGAATTTTCTTATAAGGTGAGATATATGTGATCAGCTTTCTTCTTATTTGTTCCTAATTTTAGTTTTTAAATTTCCAGACCTAAGTTCTAAGACAGTGATGTCAAGTTCAAGAACTTGTTTCTTCAATTCAGTATTTTTACTATCACTTTCACTAGCCCCGAGTTCCATATTTGTACACTTGGCTTTTAGGATCACACATTCCCTAGACAATTGCTCCTTCTCATTGTTTATGACCTCAAACTCATCTATGAAGTCTAGCAGTAATTCAGATAGCCTTACTTTAGGAAAAAATGTAATCTTGTTTTTTAGATGAATCACACTTACCTCTTGTTCATCGTCTGATTCTCCAATGACCATAAGTAGTTGTTTATCTCCAGTTCCATCTTCTAAATCCTCATCTAAGATTTCTCCCCAAGCAGCAACCATGACCTTTGTTGATCTTTTGTTCTTCTTTGGGATGAATATGTTCCTTCTTCATGTTTCTTCGTTTAGCCCTTTCTTTCTTCCATTCAATTACCCAATGAGGATAATTCTTGATCATGTGGTAAGTCTTACCACATTTGTAGCATCCCTCGTTGGTCTGTTTTTCAGGAGCCCTCGGTTTGTTAAACGTTTCACCTCTCAAAGAACCATTTTCTCTCATTAGATACTTCTTGAAATCTATTGTGATCATAGCCAATTCATCATCCTCCAAGTATGCACCTTTAGCTATTCTGAGAGCCAGGATTCTTTCCTTTTTGGGTGCATCCATCTTAATGGCCTACCTTCTCAGTTCATAGGCAATGAGATTTCAAATCAGCTCATCCAACTTGGCAGTAGCAATGTTCTTTGATTCCTGAATAGTAGTGATTTTGCTTTCCCAAGTTACTAGGGGGACCCTTGTCAAGATTTTCTCAACCTTGTCTTCTTCAATAATAATTCTTTCAAGAGACTTAAGTTCATTTGTTAGTGTTGTGAATCTTGTGTACATCTCTTGGATGGTTTCTCATTCCATCATGGTAAAATTCTCATATTGAGAATACAACAATGTTCCTCTTGATCTCTTTACTTGAGGAGTTCCTTCATGGGCCGCTTGTAGAGTGTCCCATATCTTCTTAGCCGTGGTACACCTTTGAATTCTGTTATACTCATCTGGACCTAGTTCACTCACATGCCATTTCTTGGCCTTGGTATTATTTTCCCATTTATTCAAATCTTTAGCAGTACAGTGAGCTCTCATTTTTGGCATGTCCACTCCTTAAGCATTCTTCTTTGTAGTAGCCAGGGGACAATCAGTCATAGTCTTCTCCTATATTGTGGTTTGTCATCTTGTTCTTCCACCAGGAATAATATTGGTCAATAAAGAGTGGAGGCCTATGGGCCTAGCAGTGGATTGTTTTTCCCTATTTTCAGGTGGTGCACTTATCTTGATCTATTCCTAAGGTGTTAGCCTCTTCAAGGCTAACTTGCTCAGATACCAATTGATGTTTTATTTGTCAATACCACACAAGAGGGGGGGGGGGGAGGTTGATTTGTGTGGTACCCAATTTTCGCTTAACTTGATTATGGAAGGACCTGGTTCTTTATGTGCTCTAACTACTACTGTCGGAAAATATAAACTATAGAAAATAAAGAACACAGAGATTTAACGTGGAAAATACTTTGCTCAAAAGGTGAAAAAACCATGACCTACCTTCTAGTAGGATTTTCTCAAACTCTCCACTAAAATCACATAGCCAAAAACTGCATATACAAAAACTCTTTTGTAAACCTAGGAACTCTAATCCCGTTGTGGCACACAGCATCAGCTGTTGCGACAACTTCAAGTTAACTCTAACTTGAAAACTCTATGTACCTATTACAATTGCTTCTAAATAAGCTAATTGGTACAATGAAAAATTACCTACTACAATTGAACTAGAATAAAAAATAGATTCTTGGAAGTAGTTCTTTTATCTGGTTCAAGTAGCTTGAGGTGCACGCTTGAATCACACATAAATTGCTTGCAAAATTGCCTTGCTATTTTGCTTTCAATTCACGTTTAACTTCTGTTTCTGTGCATTACCTGTAAAAGAGAACAACACTTAAGGAGTTAGCAATTAGAGATTGACTAGGATACAGACGCTATTCTTCTATGGTGTTAGAGTTCTAGTTGATCTCATACTCTAACTCTATCTTTTTCCTAAACCTTGTTCACTTTGTGTAAGGAGTCTTTCTCCTTATCCAATATGCAACCTTTTCGATCATGATCAGGAGATAACACTTCTGATATGATAGTTTTATCTCCTTCGCGTGCATCTCACATATTTGAGCTGATCATAACTGTGCTTCACAAGATGAACCTCGTCCATGTCTGAGTTTCTTTGCCAGTCTTCAAAACTTTATCTTAACTTAATCCAATAGATTTGGTTCGGTATCTTTTTGATTTATTTTCATAAAATTAAAAACTTTCCCTAATTATCGATTCGGTAATGATTTTCTCTGTTCCTTTTAATTCCTTTTTCAAACTGTTTTTCCTCTCCGAATACGAGCCTAAGAAATGGTAGGTAAGCTCTCACTTTGAATAAACACAAAAAAAAAAAAAAAAATTTAAAAATTAAGGGTTTTCATATAATTTTCAAAAAAGATGCAAGGTAATCTTTGAGTTCACCAACTACTACTTTTTAGAGAATTATGTATCCGGAAAACGCAAGAATCTAAACGCATTCACACTTTAGGTGGAAATTGTCAATACACAGACATAGCCGTCCAAAAATTTGCAAAAAGGTTTATACATTCACAATGTAAAGAAATTTAATAATATTAAATTATTTTTATAATTACTAGTAACTGTCTGTTATAAGTATGAATTTATAGCTGCAAATGACAATTAATAACATGCTATACTTCATTAAACAATTAACTTTTTACGAAAAGCATCACATAAAAACCAGGCTTTCTCTTCCAGAGGATATCTAGGTTCATTTGATCATTTGATGGCTATCAAAGTTAAGACATGGTCATGGTGTTAACCTCACCAACAACTTTGATTAGAACTCGTACCATCTTTTTGTTAGCTAACCATTTTCCTTTCTTTTTTTTAATATTTGTTTTATTATGAGGCATATCTCCACCTTAATAATTATTTTTTGGTCTAGTCCTGTATCTCTCACAAAGGTAGTTGTGATTATTAAACAAAATATAAAATAAGTGGTCGACATTAAGAATTAGTGCCACAGAAATATATGTATATATTAGCAAATCGCCTTGCTTAATAATAATCATGGATAAGATTCTGTCGTATTTTCTAACTTAATAAAAACTTGGGATAAGATTCAGTCTTTTTTGTTTAAGACGATTCCATTATTTGCTGGTTTTTCTGTCATTTTTTCCCAAATGTCATAGGTCCATGAATAATTTATAATACGAAAAACTAAGAAGATAAATAATATTAGGCTCTCCTTGTAGTTCTTATATTTATTTAATAATTATAAAAGCAGTTGATTAACAAATCTTCAAATACTATTTGAAAAATTTATATAAGTGTTTGAATAAATTTCAATCATACCCACTTTAACCAACCCTCTTAATTAAACTTTTGAATTTGAGAAACAATACTCCTTTGAACTCCCTAACTCATAAACACTGCCTATTTGAAAGTTCTTTCGTGACAAGTTTTACTACATTATTCTTCAAATATCAAGAAATCTGTAGTTCTAATCATTCTAATAGCGAATACTTTTTGATAATTTTTAATATTAGAATTTCTAAAAGATTAAATTATAATTTGTTATCAAATAACTCCTTACATCCGTTCTCAACTAATAATTCCATAAAATATGTGAAATAAATGAAGAAGAAATACATACCATCTTTTCATTAAATTAAGTATGGAAGTTATTTCGAAAGACTTACAAATTCTTGAGATAAATGCAGATTTAACTACAAATAGAACATAATGAAGAAAAAGATCCATACAGATGATGCTTAGTTCGGAATAGACTTTACATTTGTGCGAGTATTTTTAATATTATTACTCCCTCCGTTCCACAATAAGTGATCTATTTGCATTTTTATTTTCGTCCAAAATAAGTGTCCATTTATATAACCAAGAAAAAAAATTAATTTATTTTTCTAAAATTATCCTTATATACGAATCCCTTAAAAGTTTTTTACTCCTCACATTAGCTCTGCAATATTTAGTTAAGGATAGTTTAGTCACACTAACTATTTTTTATCTAGAATTTAGTATTTTCTTAATGGGTGTGCGCAAAGGCAAATTGATCACTTATTGTGGACCGATGGAGTACTATTTTTTATAGTTACTATGTTACTATATATTACTATTATTTATTTTTAGCATGATGATGAATTAAAGTAAAAAGTGAGGATTTATATTACCGACCCTAACTTTATTTGGGATTGGAACATAATTGTTATTGTTATTGGCCTATGAGGCTAATGTAATGAGGGATCCTATCATTATAAGCAAGATTTTGGGGTGTGTTTGGAAAGCCACCAAGTAATTGAAATTTGTGTAATTACTGGGTTAGTAACTATACAACCTAACAATTACACAATATAATAATTAGAACAACCTATTTATTTGTCATAACGCAATTAAATTTGAATGAGGTAATTATCAAAATTTAGAAATTTAATATAATAAATATATGCCTATAGTTAATTTTTTATAACAATAAGTGATATTAGATTTGGTATTTAAGATGCATTTTTTTCTTGAATATACATTAATTACTAATCATATATTTATACTAATATTATAAAAAAAATTTATCTATATATTTTAAATTAATAATATTTAGTTTAGATACGTACAAAAATTAAAAATATACGTTATTTTGTAAGCATTATGGAATTCATATTTGATCAAATAAATTAATATTTATAAATATAATGTCATAACATTATTTAAATATTTGACAAAGCTAATCTATCAATTCTAACCGAGAAATGAGCAACATACAATATGAAATAACAAGTCACTACTACTAAAATAAATAAATTAGAACCACAAATAAAACATAATTTCAAAATCTAATAATAATAATAATAATAATAATAATAATAATAGTTTAATGTATTTAAAATTCCAACATAATAAAAATAAGTTCCAATACAACATAATATTAGAAAATATTCAAGTAGCTCAAGTCAGTGTGGTTATGTAACGACCCGGCCAGTCGTTTCAAGAGTTATAGTCCCGTTTCCCTTTTTCTGCTCATTTTTGTGCTTCGCTATTATTTTATGACTTATCGGGTTAGTTGGTTCGGGTCCGGAGAGAATTTAAAGTGAATTGAGATACTTAGTCTCTTAATTGAAAGCTTAAATTGAAAAAATTGACCGGACGTCGACTTACGTGTAAATGACCACCAGAATGGAGTTTTGATGGTTCCTTTAGCTCCATTTTTTATTTTGGACTTAGGAGCATGTCCGGATTATGATTTGGAGGTCCATAGTTGTATTAGGCTTGAAATGTGAAAAGTCGTATTTTTGAAAGTGTGACCAGGAGTGAACTTTTTGATATTGGAGTCAGATTGGAGTTCCGAAAGTTAGAGAAGGTCTGTGGTGTCATTTATGACTTATGTGCAAATTTGAGGTAAATCGGATATGATTTGATAGGTTTTGGCATCGTTTGTGGAATTTGAAAATTTTAAAGTTCATTAGGCTTGGATCCGTGTGTAATTTATATTTCTGATGTTGTTTGAGGTGATTTTATGATTCGACTAAGTTTGTATCGGGATATAACACTTGTTGGTATGTTTGGTTGAGGTCTCGGGTGTCTCGGGTTGATTCGAGTGGTTAACGGACTTGGTTTTAAGTTGGTGAAATAACTGAAGTTGCTGGTTTTTGGCTCATTTGGTTTCCTCTTATGCGTTCATGAGAGAGGTCTCGCGTTTGCAAAGTTTATTTGGATGCACATGGAAGTTTGATCTTCGCGTTTGCAAAGAAAAGCCTGCATCCATAAAGGTGTGGTCAGTGGACGAATTGTGAATGCGAGAAAAAATATTGTTTTAGAAAATAATTTTTCAATTTTTTTAAAGCAATTTTTTTTCGTTTATTCAATTTTTAGTAAAAATAAATTCAGTTTTTTTCCAGTTTTACAAAAAGTTGTTTTAGAAAATTGTTTTTTAGATTTTATTTTTTTATTACAAAAATATTGTTTTAGAAAATATTTTTCAGTTCTTTTGTAAAAACTGGAAAAACAAAATGTTTCTTTTTTTTTTCTTCAGTTTTTAGTAAAAAAAACTTTTAGAAAAAAAATAATGTTTCTGTTAATAAGGGATAAGTTTGCACAACTGTTGGACGGTTTGAGCATATTTGGGCTCACCTATTAACGAATGGCTTATTTGTCCTATTTCACATAGCTCACGGTCATATTTGGACCTTTTCCATTAATATTTTGAGCTAGAGACCACGAAACTGGGAGATTCTTGAAGGAATTTTCAAGGAGTTTTTAAGGGTAAGTGATTCTTACTTGGTTTTAGTTAAATTCCATGATTATACCTTTAATTCCATCATCTAATTTCTGATCTGGGGTAGAAAATTGGGGGGGGGGGATGAAGAGTTCTTGAGTAAGATTTAGATTTTTGAAGTTTTGAATGGGATTTTGTTATCGGATTTAGATAAATTTTGTATGGTTAGACTCGTGAATGAATGGGCTTTCGGGTTTTGTGACTTTTGTTGGATTTCGAGACGTGGGCTAGGGAGGCCAGGTTTGAGCATATTTTAGATTTTTTGCTATAATTTAGTGTTTTTCTTGTGGAATTGATCCATTTAGCTTATATTAATTGAATTGTACTGGTTATGGCTAGATTCGGGGCGTTTGGAGACTGATTTGAGAGGCAAAGGCATTCTGGAGTAGAATTTTTCCTGGATTGAGGTAAATAAAACTTTCAAACTTGGTTCTGAGTGTTCGAGACCCCGAATTATATGTTATGTGATCGGTATCGTATTTTGGATCTTTTGTTTTCTAAAGTATTTTTTCTTAAATACTAATTCCTTTTGCCTTTATTTTTAAAGTGTTTACTCTATTGAGGTATTGAGTTGTAGCTGGCCTAGTTCCACGATAGGCGCCATCACGGCAGCTGATTTTGGGTCATGACAATTTTATAACTTCTTCAATAACGAAATTCTACTTGAATGACATCACTCGTTATATGTCAAGTTTTAAATGACTCATATAGTATTATGAGGTGTAATTTAAAAAACTAGAATAAGAACATTGTTACGTTGTAACGACCCGAATGGTCGTTTTGCTTTCTATAACCTTGTTATCCTAAATGAGACTTTCTATATTTACTTTTATTAATTTATGACTTGTAGGGATGGTTGGTTCAGGATTTGGAAGAGTTTGGATCGAAATCGGAACACTTGGTTCCTTAAGGTTGGCTTAAAATGCCAAGTTTAACTTTGGTCAATATTTTGAATATAAACGACCTCGGAATTGGGATTTGAAGGTTCTAACGGGTTCGTATTATAATTTCGGACCTGGGCATATGTTCTGATATGGTTTTGGATGACCCTAGAACGTTTTGGCACCTAATAGTAAAAGTTGGTTCCATAAGGATTTTGAAGTTCTTTAAATTTGGTTTGGAGCGGTTTTTTGTGATATCGAGGTCCGAATGGAATTCCGAGATCGAAACTAGTTCCATAATATCATTTAAGACTTACACGTAAAATTTGGTATCATTCCGAGTAGCATAAGTATATTTCGGCACATTGGAAGTAGATTGAAGAACTTGAAGTTCATAAGTTTGATCCTATTGGTTTTAGGGTGTGATTCTTAGTTTTAATGTTATTTCGGGCGTTCCGAGGGTTCGAGCGAGTACGTTGTATGGTTCCAAACTTGTCGGTATGTTCGGACAGGGCTTCGGGGGCCTCGAGCATCAATCGGACAAGGCTCGAGCTAAGTTGAAAATTTGAGAAGGAGCTGAAGCTCCAGTTGCTGTCATAACTACACCCATGATTGGCCAGCCACATGTGCGAACTCGCAAATGCAGCTGAAGTATCGCAGATGCGGCTCCTCTTTCACAAAAGTGGAACCGCATAAAAGGTCGGCCCGACCCATTTTCGTAGATACGTCCTCAGCTGGCCCAACCTATTTCCGCAGAAGCGAACATTCTCTCGCAGAAGCGATATTGCAAATGCGGTCGATGCACTGCAGGTGCGGAAATCACTTAAGGCAGTGGTCTTCATTTAATACGGGAGTTTATCATTTTTGATATATTTCACTCCATCCTTAGGTCGATTTGGGAGCTTCAAAGGGGATATTTCAACCTAGCTTTGTGAGGTAAGTAATTTCTACTTAATGAGAGTTTAATACATAGTTCATGGGTAGATTACAACATGTGAGTTAGTGGAAATTATGGGTTAAGAGTAAAACCTAGGGTTTTGATAAATATGAGATTTAATCACGAAATTTGTTATCAAATGTAGTAGAAATTATATATTCTTGATCCTAAGGTTATGGGTAACGACTTTCTTCTATAATTTCTAGAATCCGGGCACGTGGGCCTGGGGATAAATTTTAGGAAACTTGCACTTTGGTGGGGAAATTATTTCAATAGTTAAAATATGAACTCTTGAGCATATATTGAATAGTTCTTACCCTACTCCGATTTCAGAGTTTGAGCGCATTCTTGAATTTGGAAGTAAGTTTTGGGGCAAAGTAAGTCTCATTTCTAATCTTATAAGAGAGAATTAAACCCATAGGTAAATTAGATAAATGTATATAACTATATATGGGGGCTACATACGTATGTGGTGACGAGAGTCCGTACGTAGCTAATATTGCGCTAATTGTTCGGGTAGTTTAGGACCCGTATTATGCTATACTTGAAATGCTTGTGTCCCTACTTTCTACTAAGTACACTTAAGTCATGCTGAAAATTGGTAAACAAATATAGATGGCTATACTATCTTACTTGAGAATTTGTATGAATTACTTGACAATAAATGGGCAACGTGTGCTTCCTTGATAATAAATTGTTATTTGTAGAGGGTCGAGCACCACGGTAGTAAATAGATGCATCTATGATTAGCGTTATTCGACCCTCTGTCTGTGGACAGTTTATATATATATATTGGACCGGCTCGTACGACCTCGGCACGATATGCAAATGTTATTTATGTGGAACTTTCCGTGATTTAAACTTCTTAAATATTTTGAAATATAAGTTGTTACATGATATGACTGAAACTAATATGTTGTTTATGGAAGACTATCTTATTTCTCCTTGTTCTTGGACTGTCATTTGTATTCATTCTATTCATGCTTAGCGTAGCACACTGTATTATTAGTGATCCTAGTAGGTGTCAAGTCAACCTCTCATCACTACTTCTTCGAGGTTAGATTGAATACTTGTAAGTACATGATGTTTACTTACTCAACTATGCTTTGGAACTTAATTGTATAGTATCTGCGGCAGGTGCATCTAGCTACCCGTCCAAAGCGCATTCCTGATACCTGATTATTATGATTCCCTTTAGTCTTTTTCGATTCAGTTCCCTTGTAAATTTTTTAAATTATAAACTATTTTAAATTTAAGTTAAGTAAATGTTGGGATTATTTTATTGAAATAAATGAGAACTCACTAGTTGATTAGGGTTGGCTTGCCTATCAACGGTATCAGACACCATCGCGACCTACAATGGAATTTGGGTATAGACAATATGGTATCAGAGCCGTAGGTTCATGTAGGTCTCATAAGTCATGGGCAAACCTAATAGAGTCTTGCGGATTGGTAAAGAGACATCTATACTTATCTTCGAAAGGCTAAAGTGTTATAGGGTGCTAAAGTGTTCTCTAAGATCGACTTGAGATCAAGGTATCATCAACTGAAGATGTGTGACTTAGATGTCCCAAAGACTGCTTTCCATACTAGATATGGCCATTATGAGTTTCTGGTAATGTCCTATGTCTTGACTAGTGCCCTAGAAACATTTATCGACTTGATCAATAGGGTGTTATGGCCTTATATTGATTCCTTTGTTATTGACGACATCTTCATCTACTCACGTAGCCTGGGGGAGCATAAGCAACATTTTAGATTAGTGCTTCAGACATTGTGAAAGCAGAAACTATATGCTAAGTTCTCCATGTGTGAGTTCTCGCTTGAATCAGTAGCATTCTTGGGGAACGTTGTATCAAGAGAGGTTAGTAAGGTAGATCCCAAGAAGATTGAGACAGTTCAAAGTTGGACATGTCCCACTTTAGTGATTGAGATTAGGAGTTTCCTGGGGCTAGCAAGTTATTATCGGTGATTGTGCAGGGCTTCTCATCCAATGCAGCACCTTTGACTAGATTGACCCAGATGAGTGCTCCTTTTCTTTGGTACGATGATTGTGTGGTGAGATTTCAGAAGCTCAAGACAGCTTTAACTACAACATTGGTTCTAGTATTGCCTTCTGGATCGGGGATGTATACGGTATATTGCGATGCTTCACGTGTTGTCTTGGGTTGTGTATTGATGCAGGAGGGGCGAGTTACTGCATATGCTTCGCGATGGCTGAATATTCATGAGAAGATTTACCCCATGCATGATCTAGAGTTAGCAGTGATTTCTTATGCTCTTAAGATATGGAGGCATTATTTGTATGGGGTGTCATGTGAGATTTATACCAATCATCGTAGCTTATAGCATTTGTTCAAGCATGGGGATCTCAATTTGATGTAGCGTAGATGGCTTGAGTTACTGAAGGATTATGACATCACCATTCTTTATCATTCAAGCAAGGAAAATATGGTTGTCGATGCCTTAAGTAGGAAATAAGAGAGTATGGGTAGCTTGCCATTCATTTAAGAAGAGGAGAGGCCACTAGCTTTGGACATTCAGTCCTTGGATAATATACTTGTGAGGTTGGACATTTCAGAACCATCCGAGTCCTTGTGTGTGTTGTTTCTCAGTCTTCATTATTGGGACAGATCAAGAATTGGTAGTTCGAAGATCTGCATTTGACAGTTCTCAGAGAGACAATACTACAGGGTAGTGCCAAGGAGGTTTCTATTGGTGAGGATAGTGTTGTACGACTCTAGGGTCGCTTATATGTTCCTAATGTCGATGGCTTGACAGAGAAGATTTTATAGGAGGCACACAGTTCACAATATTCTATTCATCCAGGTGCTACGAAGATGTATCATGGACCTGAGACAACATTATTGGTGGCAGCGGATGAAGAAAGACATAGTTGAATGTGTGGCTAGGTGCCTAAATTGCCAGCAGGTCAAGTATAAGCACCAGAGGCCAGGTGACCTACTTCAGCAGAAGATTATACCTGTGTGGAAATGGGAGCACATTACTATGGACTTTGTAGTTGGGTTGATGTGGACCTTGCGGAAGTTTGATGTAGTTTGGGTCATTGTCGACAGGTTGACCAAGGACACACTTTATTCTAGTGGCGACTACTTATACAGTGGAGAGGTATGCTCAGATTTATATTCGGGAGATAGTTCGGTTGCACGGTGTGCCATTTTCTATTATATCAAATAGAGGCCCTCAGTTCATTTCCCATTTCCGAAGAGTCGTTCAGAGTGAGTTGGGGACCCGTGTAGAAGCTTAGCTCAACATTTTACCCACAAACCGACGGGCAATTGGAGCAGACAATCCAGATTCTGGAGGACATGCTTAGAGCATGTACGATTGATTTTGGAGGGTAGTGGGATCAGATCTTGCCTTGGCTGAGTATGCTTACAATAACAATTATCAGTCCAGCATCAAGATGGCTCCATTTGAGGCTTTAAGTGGTCAGCAATGTCGTTCTCCTATAGAGTGGTTTGAGCCTGGTGATGCTAAGTTATATGGTACAGATTTGGTGAAAGATGCCTTAGAAAAGGTAAATTTGATCCATGAGTGACTTTGAATAACACAGTCCAGGCAGTAGATTTACGCGGATCAGAAGGTGCGAGATGTATCATTCATGGTCGGCGAGAAGGTTCTCTTGAAAGTCTCACCGATGAAGGGTATTATGAGATTTGGAAAGAATGGTAAGTTAAGCCCCACGTTTATTAGCCTATTTGAGGTATTGAGGCGAGTTGGGAGGTTGCCTATGAGGCTTGCTTTACGCCCCCCCCCCCCCTCCGCCTATCAGGAGTTCATTTGGTTTTTCACGTGTATATACTCCGGAGGTACCACACTGAATTGACATATGTGTTAGACTTAAGCACTATTCAGCAAGATGAGAACTTGGGTTATGAGGAGGAGCCAATTGCTATTGTTGATATATAGGATCACCAATTGAGATCCAAGAGGATTTTCGCGGCAAAGGTTCAGTGGAGGGGCCAACCAGTTGAGGAGGTGACCTGGGAGTCAGAGGAGCACATGCAGAATAGATATCCACACTCATTTAGCACTTCAGGTATGAATCTAAACTCGTTCGAGGAAGAATGTTTGCTTAAGAGATGGAGAATGTAATGAACCGACTGGTCGTCTTGCTTTCTAGAACCTCGCTCCCCTAAATAATATTTCTCGCACTTTCTTTTACTAATTTATTACTTTCGGGGATGGCTGGTTTGGGATTTGGAAGAGTTTGAGTTGAAATTGGAACACTTGGTTCCTTAAGGTTGGTTTAAAAGGACAGTTTGACTTCAGTCAACATTTTTAGTAAACGACCTCGGAATCAGGATCTAAAGGTTTCAATAGGTTTGTATGATGATTTCAGACTTAGGTGTATGTCCGGATCGAGTTTTGGATGACCTGAGAGCGTTTTGGCGCCTAATAGTGAAAGTTGTTTCCTTAAGGATTTTGAAGTTCTTTAAATTTGTTTAGGAGCGTGTTTTTGTGATATCGAGGTCCTAGTGTAATTTCAAGACCGATAATAGTTCCATATTGTCATTTAATACTTTCATGCAAAAATGGTATCATTTCGAGTCGTATAAGTACCTTTCGGCACATTGGAAGTACATTTAAGAGCTTGAAGTTCATAAGTTTGATCCACGTGCGGTTGGTCAGTTCGAGTGGGTCCCGAGAGCCCCGAGTGTCAATCGGACGAGGATTGAGTGAAGTTGGAAAAGTTGAAAAGGGCTGACGCATCTAGTATCTGTCATAACCGCACATGCGGTTGGCCAGCCACATGTGCGAACTCGCAAATGCAGCTGAAGTATCGCAGATGCGGCTCCTCTTTCACAAAAGTGGAACCGCATAAAAGGTCGGCCCGACCCATTTTCGTAGATACGTCCTCAGCTGGCCCAACCTATTTCCGCAGAAGCGAACATTCTCTCGCAGAAGCGATATTGCAAATGCGGTCGATGCACTGCAGGTGCGGAAATCACTTAAGGCAGTGGTCTTCATTTAATACGGGAGTTTATCATTTTTGATATATTTCACTCCATCCTTAGGTCGATTTGGGAGCTTCAAAGGGGATATTTCAACCTAGCTTTGTGAGGTAAGTAATTTCTACTTAATGAGAGTTTAATACATAGTTCATGGGTAGATTACAACATGTGAGTTAGTGGAAATTATGGGTTAAGAGTAAAACCTAGGGTTGGTTTTAGATGGAAATGAGACACTTTGTCTCTTTGAAAGAAGCTTATTTTGGAAAAGTCAATCGGACTATTTAGTTAAAGGGCTCGGATATGAATTTCGGTGATTCGGTTAGCTTCGGGGGATGGTTTGTGACTTAGGTGTGCAATTATAATTGGTTTTGGAGGTCCGGTGTAGAATTAGGCTTGAATTGGCGAAGTTAGTATTTTGGCTAATTTCGGTTGGTAGGTGAGGAGAAATTCAGTAGCTTCCTTATGTTATTTGGGATGTATGTGCAAAATTTTAGATTATTCGGATGTGGTTTGGTTGGGTTTTTTATCGAAAGCATATTTTGGAAGTTTTTGGAAAACTTAGGCTTGAATTCGATGAGTTTTGGGTGATTTGATGTTATTTGAGGTGTTTCGATGATTGGAATGTTTTTGGTTGAGGTCCCGAGGGCCTCGAGTGAGTTTCGGGTTGTTAAACGGACCAATTTCATGCTTTGAAAGTTGCAGATTTTCTGCCGTTGGTGTTGCAGAACTTTGTTCTATGCGATCACATAGGGTCTCTTGCGATCGCATAGAAGCTTTTGAGTGGGCACTCCATTTGTTCAATGCGATCGCGAAGGTTGGGTTGCGATCGCATAGAGTTGTGAAGTTGTTGATCACGATCGCGTAGAGTTAAGGGGACTTGGGTCTTGGCAGGTCGTTTGTGCACCGCGAACGCGGGAATAAGTCCATGATCACTTAGAGTAAGTTGCCTGGGCAATGCGATCACAGAGTCTTGGTCGCGATTGCATAGAGTAATTTTTGGGAGCTAGAAAATTGTTCTTCGCGATCGCGATGAAGGAAAAACAGGACTGGGCAGAATGTTTTAAAACACCTCAGTCGCGATTTTTTTGTCATTTTACACCTATAGTTGCTCATTCTTGGAGATTCTTGAAGGATATTAACGAGGGATTCAAGGGGGAACGTTTGGAGGTAAGTTTATTGGACTCAAAACTCATTTTTATTGTGGAATCCATCGTGAAAATCATTGAATTATTGCTAAAAATGGGAGAATAGGGCTTGGAATTTTCAGATTTTTTAAATTGAGAATTGAGGGGTCAATTGTGGATGGATTTTGATGTACTTAGTATGTATAAACTCGTGACGAGATAAGGAACCCGTTGATGTAAAAATTTCTGAATTTTGAGACGTGGGCCAAGGGCTCAGGTTTTTGTTAATTTCGGATTTTTGGTATATTTTGATTGTTTTTGATTGGGTTTTGTTCCCTTAGCATATTGTGACGTATCCGTTCTGCTTTTGGATAGATTCGATGCACGTGAAGGCCAATTCGAGGGGTAAAGGCGTCGCGATCTACAGAATTAGCCGGTTCGAGGTGAGTAATAATGTTAAATGACATCTTGAGGGTTTGAAACCTTGGACTATACGTCATTGTACTATATTGAGGTGACTTACATGCTGGACAACGAGCATGGGGTAGATCACCGTTAGGGACTTTGACATAATCAGTCCCGATTAATAAATTTACCGCGTATTTGATTATAATCGTTGGTTGTCATCATTAATTGTCTGAATGCCATAATTAGGCCTAGAGTCAACTATTTGAACCCTTCGGGGATGTTTTGTCACTATTTTCTCACTACTTTGAATTATTACTTGAACTCAGTCCTGTTGGTATTTAATGTTTCCAAACTCAACTACTTTTACTTAGATTTGAAACTTAAATGATATTTCTAAATGAAACTTTGGGCTGAGAACTACTGTTTTACTAATGCCCGAAGGGCTTGTGATGAATTTTGAATGAATAAAGCTGAGGGCCTATATTGTGAGGAACACTGATACTGATTTGAGGCCAAGGCCTGAGACATGTACGCTATGAGATGGCTTGATATTGATATGAGGTTGAGAACATGTTTATGATGCCACGAGATGGATTGATATTGCTTCTAGGCCAGAAGGGGTCCCTCTAGGAGTTTGAACACCCCAGTGAGCACGGGTATCCATGGTGATGTGAGATTGAGCCCGAAGGGTAGATATTGTTGTTACTGGGCTCGAGGGGCGAACTTCTATGTTTTTATTTTATATTAATTGTTTGATGATTTCCTGATTAATTATTGTAGAAGTATGTTATTATATTTTTCATCGGGTTATTGTTGTTGGTTACTTGCTTAACTACTTTACATGGAATACCTTGTATACATGTGGTTTCTTACTTTCAAGCATTATTTATATTTATTACTCACTGAGTTGGAGTGCTCATTTTACTCCCTGCGCCATGTATGTAGATTCAGGCGTAGCTGGTTCCGCTTCCGAGTGCTGATTCATTCCAACTTCAGGCGGTTCTTCAAGGAGTCTTTAGGTAGCTATTGGCAATCTCATCCTGGAGCTCCTCCATATCTCTTTCCTTTATGTCGTTTGACTAGTGTTAAACTATGTTATTAAATTTGGGTACGGAGTATTGTTAGATGCTTGTGACTTGTGACACCCCGATTAGGGCTGTGGTGTGTTGTATTTCCGCATTATGTCCTTCTGTATCGATATTTTCCGCTACTTAGTATCATTAAATCATATTTTAGACTGCTTTATGTTGGTTGAATGTTTGAAAAATGAGAATGGGTTTAATAGGCTGGCCTTGTCTTTACGAAAGGCACCATCACGCTCGGGTTCAGGATTTGGGTCATGACAAGTTTAATTCATAGTTCATGGGTAGATTACAACATGTAAATTAGTGAAAATTATGGGTTTAGAGTAAAACCTAGGGTTTTGATAAAAAGGAGATTTAACCACGAAATTTATTATCGAATGTAGTAGAAATTATATATTCTTGATCCTAAGGTTATGGGTAATGACTTTCTTCAATAATTTCTGGAATCTGGGCACGTGGGCCCGAAGATGAATTTTAGGAAGTTTTCACTTAGGATGGGGATATTATTTCAATAGTTAAAATATGAACTATTCGGCATATATTGACTAGTTCTTACCCTATTTGAATAGTTTTGGATCGTTCGGCTCTGATTTGAGGGTTTGAGTGCATTCTTGAATTTGGAAGTAAGCTTTGGGGCAACATGAGTCTCTTTTCTAACCATGTAAGAGGGAATTAACCCCATAGGTGAACTAAATAAATGTATATGTGGGGGCTACGTACGTACGTGGTAATAATAGTCTGTACGTAGCTACTATTATGCTATTTATCCAGGTAGTTTAGGATCCGTATCATGCTATACTTGAAATGCTTGCGTCCCCGCTTGCTACTAAGAGCACTTAAGTCATGATGAAAATTGGTATATAGATGGCTATACTAACTTACTTGAGAATTTGTATGAATTACTTGACTATAAATGGGCAATGTGTACTTTATTGATAATAAATTATTATTTGTGGATCGGTTCGTGCGCCTCGGTAGTAAATAGAAGCATCTATGGTTCATGCCATTCGACCCTCTGACAATGCACAATTTAATTATATATTGGACCGGAACGTACAACCTCGGCACGATGTGCGCATGTTATTTATGTGGATCTTTTCGTGATTTACACTGCTTAAATGCTTTGAAATGTAAGATGTTACGTGATATGACTGAAACTGATGTGTTGTTTATGGAAGATTATCTTATTTCTCCCTGTTCTTGTCATCTGTATTCATGCTATTCGTGCTTAGTGTAACACTTAAACTATATTATTAAGGATCCTAGTAGGTGTCAGGTCGACCCCTCGTCACTACTTCTTCGAGGTTAGACTAGATACTTGTTGGGTACATTTATGTTTATGTACTCATACTATACTTATGTACTTAATTGTAAATAATCTGAGGCAAGTGCATCTAGCTACCCGCCCGACGTGCATTCTTGATACATAATCGAGATCTCACGGTAAGTTGCCGTCTTCTAAGTCATTGAGCAGCATGCTAGAGTCTCCCCTTTTCTTATTGCTATCTATTCTATTTCAGGCAGTAGGATATTTATATTTTGTGCATTCTACCAGTTTCATTAGATCCTGGCACACACATTAGTAGACTATTATTTATGGTTGTATTCCTTGTATTATGATTCCTTTTAGTCTTTTCCGATTCAGTTGCCTTATAAATTTGTTAAATCATTAACTGTTTTAAATTTAAGTTAAGTAAATATTGAGATTATTTTATTAAATAAATGATAACTCACTAGTTGATTAGGGTTGGCTTGCTGTTGGCTCATGGACAGAAAATAAAAGCAAGAACAATAACAAAAACACAAACAAAAGAGCATTAGTAACTGTAGTAGAAATCGTATAAATAAATATCTACACATAAGAATCATAAATAAAATGACATACAATAATATCGAACAATAACTACGATTAATAACTACCATAAGAGGCCACAATCCAATACATGAATTGTCTACGGAGAGCCCTACCAAGACCTACCCAACCCCGGGAAAGGGGTATGAAAATTCTCGAAACCCCTATCCTACAATCCTGATACTAGACCTCCAGACTTTTCTATCAAGGGTCATGTCCTCGGAAATCCGCATTCTAGCCATGTCATGCCTAATCACCTTTCCCCAATACCTCTTAGGCCTCCCTCCGCCTCGCCTCACGCCGACCACCGCCAGTCGGTCACAACTTCTCACCGGTACATCAGGACTTCTCCTCCGCACATGCCCGAACCACCTAAGCCTCGCTTTAGTTGCCTAGTAAATTTGTTAAATTATAGACTGTTTTAAATTTAAGTTAAGTAAATATTGGGATTACAACAACAACAATAACAACTACCCAGTGTAATCCCACAGGGTGGGGGTCTGGGGAGGGTAATATGTACGTAGGCCTTACCCTCACCCGCAAAGGCAGAGAGGCTGTTTCTAATAGACCCTCGGCTTAGGGGAAGTAAAAAAAAAAAAACAAAAATAAAAGAGAACTCACTAGTTGATTAGGGTTGGCTTGCCTAACAACGGAGTCGGGCGCCATCACGCTCTATAATAGAATTTGGGTCATGACATACGCTAAATGAAGAAAATAAAACAAATAAGAAATAAAATATACAAGCTATTACAAAGAATCACAAGAAGTAAAGTTGAGAAATAAAAGATAAATAATATAAAAAGAAAAATAATATTTAAAAATTAAAAAGGAAAAAATAAATTAAAACATAGAATAAAAAGAAATTAAAAATGGAAGTAAAATGTTATAAAGAAAATATATTATAATAACAACAAAAATGAAAGAAATTAAAAAGTAACCTTGTAATTATACAGTATAATTACTACCAATTCTCACCCCCTCTTGAGAATTGAAGAGTCTAATTACGCATCTCCAATTATACTCAATATTATGATTATCAAGTAATTATTTGGTCAATGAAATGAGCTAAAAAATATAATATAAAATAATTAATATTCTTAATATTGATCGCGCAACCACCATGCATTACGCGGGTACTAATACTAGTTTTTTATTTAAAGCGACACTGGAGCAAGGTTAAAGTGTCGTCACGGATTGAGACTATTGTCTGTATCGGACTGGCCAAGAATCAAGACCTTCAACTGAATGCTTGACCATAAAAGAAATTCGGGTTTGAATGGCGTCATAATGTAGTATTTGAAAAGGGATTCTGTCAAAGCACTATAGAGGCATATCTCCACCTACCACACAAATTTGAAGAAAATGATCTACAACGCTATATCAATGCCCCTCACCTACCTAATAGTGACATAAGACAATCTCGAAAATTAAATCAATAATATGGAATTGAAACCAAATGGAAGTGGGAAAAAATAAATGAAATTGGTAAGTTGAAAGACGTATTCTAAACCTTGGAAGTTTTCGGAAAAGTGAAAAGTTGAGATCAATTATCGTTCACTCCTACCTTGCTTCATTCAAATATCGCTTTTCGCGGCTTCTCATAGCCATAATATTTTTAGAAAAAAGGGAGAGGAGGAGAGGTTTCTCAATAAAAAATACTTTATAGTATTATAATAAGCCCTGGGGAAAGAAGCATGAAGCTGAACAAGTCAAGGAAAGGTAGTTGAGAGAACGAAGATTACACGAGTGGGCAAAGAAAAATAAGGGAAGCAGCTACCACAACTCAAAGAAAAATAAACAAATCAGATTTCATCATTGCCACCTAACTTCCCAAGTGTGCTAAGTATTTCATTTAATCATTTTGATATCCGTAATCTATTAATTTGACTATTTCGAATTCATGCCAAACAAAACCATTAAAACTGTAAGATGACTTGTTACAACTAACAAGAATAATCTCAACTTAATTTCATAGGTGAGATCTAGAAAATATAGTGTTTTCCTAAATCTCATTCCTATGCAAATCTTATTTCCTAATTTGAAAAATTAAAGAAATTATTTTTTATAGACATAAAAAAGTTGTTTCCTATAGGCATAAGATGGCTTGTTGCAAAGTCCAATAAATTCTGTATTTCTGAAATCTAACTTGATGAATTCCAAATCTTTTATTTGGGCTTGTCTCTCTCCCATTACTGCCACCTTAACTTGCCAAGGTCCAATCTGAAACCCTTTAATTCTCAGAATTAATTTACATAAATTTCCACAATAAACCAACAAAAACAGAAAAGAAAAGAAGAATTACATATCTACAGTCTACACAGTGAATATGAACCTTTTACTATTTTCCTAACATATAGAATCTCTAATACTCAAGACTATAAAGCAACAGAAACATCAC
This sequence comes from Nicotiana noctiflora, assembly GCA_032618575.1. Classification (NCBI taxonomy): domain Eukaryota; kingdom Viridiplantae; phylum Streptophyta; class Magnoliopsida; order Solanales; family Solanaceae; genus Nicotiana; species Nicotiana noctiflora. The sequence goes on along the minus strand of JASVEL010011557.1, from coordinate 6,815 downwards.
TCTCTTCGAATTTGAAAGATTTAAGAGTAAATTCTAGCTCTAAAACGTGATTAACCGCAAATTAAAGGGAATCATCTATATCCATCGCTCAATCCTCCTCACCTACCAACCTGCCTGATAGTGAACTGAAGCGTCCCCGAAAATTAACTCAACAGCATAGAGATGGAAAACAGAATAATGAGCAAAGAATTCAATGGAATTAAACTTAATTGTCTTTTGTTTCTTCCTCTTTTGGAATCATAATTACAAACAATAGAAAATAATTATTTGTTGATTACTCATTTTGAGTTTGGGAGAAGAGAGTAGTTACTCTTCCCTAGAAGGACACCAAGGTGTCATGTCCATAGGATAGCTACCCAATACCCTCAAGAAAGATGTGAACTCCTGAACTTCAGCCAATGCATTCTGTGCCCTTACGTCCGCCATTGACGCTTCAAAATCTACGTAGAACATGTACTCAAAATGCTTCGCTGTTCCCACATTGGCATCATCCACCAACCGAATTGGCCGGTTCCGATGTGGCCGCGACTCGATCTTTGTCAAGCTGATATTCCGGAACGCAAAAGCTGATAGCACTTTGAATAACACGCTCGTTCCCTTGTCGTGTGCGAACACTATGCTCGTCTTGAATGGCCGGTCTGTTCGTGGAATTATCGGGTCTCTCGCTAACATCACGAACCGAGTCACGTTGCTTGAATCGTCCTGGATTCCTTCCGCTAGGATCTGTAGACCGTAGAGATCAGCGGCGCGTGCGGAAGCGATTGCGGCTGTATCGCGGAGATTGTTGGCGGCGATGTACTCCGCTGCTCCCGCTGTATCGTCGACGGCTTCACGAGATACGTTGAGGCCGAGTTTTGTGAGAGTGAGCTCGCACTGGGCTAAGGCTTGTGGATGGCTTATAACTCTGGTTAGGTACTCTTTACGAACGCCTGGAAGAGCTAAGAGGCAATGGTGGACGGGGAGCTGGACTTCGCCGACGATATGGAGGCGGTGACGCAGGAGGAGATCGTAGTTGCGGTGAATTGAACCTCCTAGTGAATTTTCTACCGGGAGTACTGCACGATCTGCGATCCAGAGTTCTACGGCTTGAAATGCAACCTCAAATTGATCGCAAGGTATGGCTTCGCAGTTAGGATAAGCCTTTCCAGCAGCAGCTTCACTGTACGCGCCAGGTACGCCTTGATAGGCCACGCGCATCTGAGCGCCGTGCATCGGCGCTGGAGAGAGGTCAGTGATTGTGAGCGGCTTGGGGAGGTTATCAATAGGAACGAGGTCCAGAGTTTTGTGGCCGTTAACAACGGTGATGTCGCCGGTTTTCTCAGTATCCTGCTGCTGCGAGACAACCTTACTAGCTAGAATGGCACAAGAGCTCTGCCAGTCAGCTCTTGACGAGCCGACGTGGCCGGCGAAGTTGTAGCTCGTCGGAGCGCCGTTGGTATTCACAGTGCTAGCGCTCGTGTTAGCCGAGTCAGACCGGTATCCGCATTGGACAAAAAAACGAACCGGATCGAACCGATGGGTTTGACCCGGTGGCGGTGTTGTTTTCCGAATTAAGGATTTGAGACTTATACCAGATGACGGAGTAAGGGATTGCATTTTGTTCTAATTCGATTCGCCGGGGCAAATTGAAAGCAATCTATAAATTTGGGGACGAAAATATGAATGAAATGTAAGGCAGAGGAGTAAATTGAAGCTTGTAGTTCTCGTTTTAGAACGTGCAAGCTGAGAAAACAAAGAAGGAAATGGGGTATATATAGTGGGAGGGACTGGTGGGTAATGATGATGAAGAGTAGAGAAGACTTGGTGAGGATGGTGGTGTGCTCGGTAGTTCGGTCAATATCACACCTACCCCCTTTTCTCTTCTTTCTCTCTTTTTATCTTTTACTATATAATATAAAATAATCCATTATTCTCCTATATACTAGTAGTATTTCATATGAATACACGTTTGTATACATCAATCCAAACACATACATTTCTTTTTATTGCAAATACATACAATTATCAAATGCGTACATTAGATAAATTTTGGTAATCTAGAGTGTACATATACAGACAGTAACGGATCTACATAGAGCATTATGGATGCTCAAGTACCCATTATTTTTTACCAGATCCAGTAAATTTATATAGACAATTAACAAAAAATTTAGATATACATTGAGTAAGCACCCACAATTAAGCATATTTTTCCTCTTCTTATTTTGCGAGCTTGAATCATGTACAGGTGAGTGAAGACATTGTTATTTTCTGTTTGGCCTATTAACACATATGTTAAAAAAGTAAATACAACTTGAGTAGAGAAGAAGATATGCAAGGCTGAAATTGGAATCTAATTGAGTACACATCAGTGCACCCAACTGTGTAACCAAATAATTACAAACAGGGGTTGTTGAGATTATCAATTAATGGGAAGTTTTTCAACCATTACTTAGAGATTGATAGAAAGTTTAAAGCTTTAACTAAATGAGAGAAAAACAAGTTTTGTAATTAAAGGAGCAAGGGCAAGCGAAAACTACATTTCTGGGTCCTTTTCTCTTCTTTTTTAAATTATAAAAGAGTGCAATAGCAGGTAGTATCGTTTTCTTTTATTTTGACCTAAAATAACCATGCTTGCTCAACAAATTACTACAATGAGGACTTTTTTCAGTTAAATAAGATTTAAACAGATCAATATTTAGTGCTGTATTTTTAATATCTATTAGAGTTTCAATCTAAAAATATGTTCAATGCTAACAATATTGAATTTAGTTAAGCTCGATCTCTGCCCACAAACAAAATGAGAGGGAGTTAATTGCACTAAACCTCAAACTTAAAAGGAGTTAAGTACACTGCACAACAAACTTAGGGGGAAAGTTAATGCCTAGAAATCAGGGGGAGTTTTACTTTTCAAGTACCTTGTTACTTCTGGGGGAGGAGGGGAGACATCAAAAGAAGGGAAAACATTTTCCAAAGCTCATTCTCAACCATTCTCACCCTCACCAACTCACGCCACCCCCTCTCCAAAAAACAGTTTTTTTTAGAAAAATTTCAGTTTTTCCGTAACCATCCACCCTACTACCCCTCCACCCCACCCCGCAAAAAAAAATTTCTTTTACCTTAATTTTTTTTCTATAATTTTAAATTTCTGTTTTCTTATTTTTCTGCACCACCCACCCCCACCCCCCCCCCGCACAAAAAAAATTACTTTTTTTTATAATTTAAATTTTTATTTTTTTTCGATTTACTGCCCCCCCACTCCGCCCAGCCCCCCCTCCCCCGCCCCAGCCCCCCCCAAAAAATTTTAAAATATATTTTTCAGTTTTTAATTTTATTATTTATCATTTAAAGGCTCAATATTTTACAAGTTCCAAAATTATGAGTTCGGAAGTTTACGGGTTTAGAAATTATAAATTTACCGATTCGAAAATATGCGATTTTTGCGTTAAAAAGTAAAGCATCACATTAGTTCCTTTAGATTGTGTCAATTTTTAGAGACTTCGGGAAGAACACAGATCGGGATAAAATGTGTCGCAGAAAAAATATTTTTCTAAAAAAACTATTTTTTACTCTCTAACCAAACATAAAAAATATTTTTCGGAAAATATTTTCCACTTACCAACCAAACAAGAGAAAATAAGTGATAAAATCACTCATCTGCCCACAAACAAAATGAGAGGGAGTTAATTGCACTAAACCTCAAACTTAAAAGGAGTTAAGTACACTGCACAACAAACTTAGGGGGAAAGTTAATGCCTAGAAATCAGGGGGAGTTTTACTTTTCAAGTACCTTGTTACTTCTGGGGGAGGAGGGGAGACATCTGTCAATGTTTGAGTGGGTGAAATCTTACTCCAATAGGAGGTTTCATTTTAAAGGCGAAGCATAAGGCTTGTTAACTTCTTGTCAATTTTTGCTAGGGAAGATGATAGCTGTTTGCGTAACAACGCTTTCCTTTTTCATACATACATACATATAGCCATAGGCAGTGCATTTTCTATTAACATATTTTTCCACCTATGGTCGAGAAGCTATACCCTTTATTGATTTTTGTGGTCCTTCATTAAACTACCTCCATTTTTAGGCCATAATTTAGTCTGGGGGGTAATACAGTTTACCTATTTGCAAGAGTTAAAAAGAAAATTAATTTATGGACCTATCATGAATCAACTCGATCAAAGTCTATCACTATAAAGATAGATTAGACCTATTTAGATTAAAGGGTGATGGAAAAACTTAATCGGCCTAACACAACAGCTGTATAAGTATGAAAGTTTCTTTTTAATTACGGGGTACCTCATAACCTTACCTATTACCAAAATTTATTTAATATCACACCCGATACGGTTGATATCAATAAAAAGATATGAGACTTGCTGGATATATCACTATAAAAATATAAAATACACGTAAAATAACTTCAACCATATATAGTATTGAATTTTTTATGGTTAGATGGGATTTTTTGTTTTTCTCTTATATTCCTTTTATGTTTTATACGTTCGATGTTTAAATAAATGGACATCTTATATCTGTTACAATTTGATGCATTTCCATGATTCCATCTATATGTCTTAGTAATGAGATAAGGATAATTATGTAGTGTTTTGATGTATGTGTTTGACTCAAAATGTTTACAAGTATTTATGAATTCAAGACAATTAATAAAAATGAAGGGCCAATCATATCAAATCGTAACATATATGAAATCTAACAAGGAAAAGATAATAGAAACAATCGTATAAACGGTAGAAAATATTTGTGATCTTCATTCATGATAATGGGTTAATCTGTCTCTTCATGAAGAGGTTCAGATCTTTACAATCATGTTTTGAGAGATCTACCGTTACTATGTTCTTTGTCTTGGGTTCTCACTCTGCATTTTACTCTGTATTTCGTAGAGCCCCCCATGGGGAGGGAGTGGAACTCTTTTTCTGGTGTGGAACCCTTGTATTTATAGACGTTTGCTGTACGAGTTGACTTTCTTGGAGATCGAGCCCACATTAGGAGTTATTTCGGACGTATCCGAAAAGTGTCGGTCCCGGCCAAAGCGTTGGGCGGATACGGATAGTATTCTTGGTTGAGGCGATCTTGGCGCCTGTTATATTTATACTAGTCGAGAGGGGCGGTCAATCTGATTGACTGTCGTGGGGTTCAATTATGACCCATACAGTTAGTCCCTCCGCTTATCATGGTCACCTCGAGATAGACCCTGGTAAGCGGATGTGATCGATTGAAGAACGACCCATTTCCAGGCGAGAGGGAGGGGAAGGGGGGGAGATGACAATTGCTTATGATGCCCTACCACTGTTCCCTTTCGTATGATGGGGGTACGATCTCGTGTGCGAATATTCTTGGCGAATGGAAATAGCCGGTACGCCGAAACCATGGGTTAGGATACGTTTCGTCCGTGAGGACTCTTGGGACGCAGGGTCTAGTCACCTCGGTCGATGAGGCGTATGTGTTTACGTGGTATCCGAAGTGGTGACCGCGATTTTAGCGCATGCTCATTGGTTCTAATCGTGTTGGCGGCGGTTTTGGTGAAACTGAACCATTTTTTTTACGGTTGGGCTACGCATTTAATAGCGCCTGTCGATTTCCCGAGGTTTGATTTAGCTGCCTATAAGAAGGTTTGAGATACTTGATGCTCAATACTCCTTGGTTTATTTGTAATTCTCATTTCTTGTGAACTTCAAAAGATTATGTTCTCTCTGCGAAACGTTGTTATTAGTTCTCACTTGGATTCATCACTCTTCCTTTATCTTTCAAGCGATTTTGATCAATGGCTGGCTCTTCTTCTCGTGACGGTCTCCCAACATTGGTACCGGTTAGTCCTCCGGTGATCGAAGGGTTGTCTCCGGTACTCGCAGATGGCGGTCGGAATGAGGCTGAGAGGGTCCTAACAGTAGATGAAATTCTCCCGGCAGCGGGAAACTTAGCAGTGGACTTCACCGCAGATGGAGGAGATGATCCGGTGGATGAAGCCCCGTTAATGGGGGAAGTCGACATGACCCAGTTACGTGCACAAGGGATCATCCCTTCTCATACCGATATTGTGCTAGCCCGGCTGGAAGAACGGGTCCACACCGATCATGCCGGGTACTGTGTGTTTTATTCTTATCCCCTCAGGCTGGGGTTCAGGGTCCCCCTTCCCAACCTAGTAGTTGACTTTTGCCGATATTATAATGTGTGTCCGGGGAAATATTCCCCATCTTTGTACAAGCTTTTGGCAATATTGCTAAAATTTGCGGAGTTAGCTGGCCGGACTGTTACGTTGTAGCATGTGCTCGCTCTATACGCCCCTCAGCGAGTTCGGGGGAGTATGATCCGGATGGTCCCGCATGGGTCGCAGGGCTTAGTGGCTACTCTAGATGACGAGGTGGAGCCCCGCAGTTTGAACAATTTTTCTATATCCGGACCGGTCATTTGGTGGCGCCCTCTCCAAGATTTCCAGAGACTTGGAATCATAGGCGTAAGTTTTAATTCAGTTCTTTGATAGGGTCGACTTCGTTCCCTTTCTTGATCTTCGAATGGTCACTGTTTTGTTGTTATATCTGTAGCCGACAGGTCTCCTCCATCTTTATTCACCAGTCTGCGTGGATGGCTTGAGGTTATCCTTCCGCACACTGAGGGGATTTGTTCGTGGTCGTCTTTCTGGAGGAGATACGGCCAGGGGCCGGCTGTAGGTAGGAGGTTTGCTTTCTTCGAACGTATTTAATTCTGGTTGTTGCCGTGACCTGGGACTGACCCAATTCTGTATTTACAGGGAGGGTGTACCGCCACAGGGCTCCCCAGTTGGTATTCAGGCGGCCTGGTGCGGTTGCCAGATTCTTTGATG